>JAAAKL020017230.1:0-10690 GCA_010016065.2 Carybdea cf. marsupialis auct. non (Linnaeus, 1758) | reverse complement strand
TTATTATTATTATCAATATTATTATTATTATTTGTCAATTTCTTTCACAGTACTTTATTGTACTGGTGATGTTTGATATTAATTCTCTCCATCAAGTTGTTATTATTATTATTATTATTATTATTATTATTGATATTGATATTATTGCGTAGATTTCTTCTTGCTGATTAACGTAGCAGCTATAACAGAACTATAACAGTGATACCGCATAAAGAACGCCAAAATGTAAACAGATATCTGAATGAAATTGGTGACAACTCGATACACCTTCAGCTCAAAACGGAAATTGGAGTTAATTTCTCATGAAAAACAACGTATAAAGTTGATCAGTATTGATTCTCCTCGTAACATAGAACGGCAAAGCCTCCGTTGGTTGTGCTGGAAGATGTAGAGATCATTATCGTGAGGTTATATTCTTCATTCATAATAAGGTGCTGTTTATCGTATACATATCTTTGCCCCTCTTATACCATGCCTGTTTGTTATATATCTTTGGCACGTAAATATATGTTCTTACGTATTTAATCCTGTTTATTAGAACTTGTTTTGCTTTTTATCTTTGTGTGCAAAATCTTCTTTTGGTTTATGCAACGTAAGCAATGCTGAACATCCTGACAACTGTCTAACTTCTCCGGGCCAGCACCATAGAGGGTTTATCGTACCCTTCGGTAAAATACTGTGGATGAAGTAAAGCAAGAGTTTTCTTAAATTTTATTGGCCAATATCTTTTACGTAGAGCTGCATACGACAACATGTAGTTTTAACTATACGTTTTGAGTGAGTTTACACCAAGTGGCATTTATAGTTTTTTCAGGCGAAGCCAATGTTCATTGCTCGAAAATATCGATAATCATGCAAAAGTAAGCAAACAAAGTGACGAATCGCATAAACAAAGGAACTAAGGAACGAACGAATAAACGACCGGTCAAGCAAATGAACGTACTTAGTTGTTTCGAAGGCTGCACGCGTAACGGTTATTGGAATATGGTGGGGGTTTTTTGTATAAATCCCATAGATTTTGTGACATCTTCTTTTCTGCAGGAGATAAAGAAGGAAGCAAAGGAAACGCGAACAGAACCGTTCTTCTTTCCACTATAATTCCGACAGTTGTATTAGTTGTTTTCCTACTGATTGCGATATTAATCTGGAGGAAGCAGTCATATGGTAAGAGACAAATGCTGAAGTTCTCCCCTGTAACAGCTGATATGGATGACGACACTGTCACTTATGTCTCAGGATCTGGAAAGATGTCATACGGTGTGAATGGCAAACTAGTTAAGGTTTGTACTGTGTTTGATATAATCTTGATAGGGAAGCTTACTTGCACCTTCTTGTGACCTTTTGTCTGCACCGTTGTACGCTATGGCGTTCGCCCTTATATCTAGAGCGTGCGTTGCATTCTACTATTTGTATTAAAAATTTTGCCCTAGAAAGCTGAAATTGGTGAACAAAGTCAGTCTTTCAAGTGTTCCGTCTTTTCGTTTTGATGAGAATTCATGAAAAGAATGGAACCTGATCCTAGCTTTTTATAAAGCTTTTTGATGGGGATAAGTCTCGTCACAGTGACCAGCTTGTCAAATCCTACTGATGCAAGACAAAGAGCAGTAATTATAGCAGTATTTGCTGAAGTCTAGATCTCTCTGAAATGCCTGTATTTAATAATAGGCTTCTAACGAAGCAATTTGTTTCCGTATTGATATTTGTGGCGACATATCTGGTCCAAAGGAGTGCTAGCATAAAAATATCTTTCAGTTGCTCAAGGATAGTTATGTGAAGAGGTTGTTATGAAACCGATTCGTTTTCGATTCTCAGATAAATTCTTGTGGAAGGGTCTGTTTGACTAAATTGTGGGAACGTTTTTGCCAATCCTTTATTGCAAAGTGATTTTTATTATACGTCACCGGTATTGACGCACGGTCACCTGATATGTTTTAATTCCTACACATTGAAAGGTGTTGATTACTGAAAGATAGGTACCAAAATATATACCTTTTTGAAACATCGTAGATGTAAATAGACTGGGTTTGAGATAGCGACGTGTACATCCAACTTTAAACATCATTGGCTAAATGACAGCTGCTGCAAGGATTGACTTGTGTATAAAAGCACTGAAACTCAGGCAGTTACTGGCTATATCTTGTTCGACTGAAACTGAATTTTTCGAAGATATTGCAAATACGATATAGACGTGTAGGCATAATTTCAAGTGGATATGTTTATGATGACTTTCATGGGTAGTGCCCTAGAAAAGCAGACAGAAGTTGTGCCAAATATTACTGAATGGCCATGATATGAATGACGCTAGGACAACGGCCGAGAGTATTCAGTAAGTTGAAATGGATAAGTTTTCGTGCGACGAAGGATTCTAAAGAGCAATATAATGAATTTGTTTATGCTTGTTCTAATGGCTGGATCAATTTGATAGTGACATTTTGAAATAGCACTTCTGGGAAGGTGTTAAGGACACCTACAGACAACAAACAATAATGCGCCAAAAAGGAAACTATATCTTTAGTTTCTTTCTATCGATGTCGTTTTCTTTTTCCCATATTATTTTTATTTTGAGATAACAAAAAATAGCGAGAGCATTTTTTGTACATAAACGACTTTTTCGTATGACGCTCCTCGGTATACAAATCGTCAGAAGGGAATAAGAAAAGAAAATGACAAAAAAATATACACAGCAGTGTTTTTAAAGGAACTAGCCATATTTTGTACTACCTTTTTGAACCGTTAGTGACGGTAAGCTTGCAACTCTAAGAGAGTAGCACGTAGTTGAGATTTCCGTAAGAGATCAATCTGTATTCATTTTCCCATTATGAAGGCATTATTTGTTATTTCAGATTTATCAGTATTTTGCTGTCAGTGGTTGTAACAATCCCTTTTTTATGCATATCTTTCTAATGGTAAGGGAACTGTCTGCTTGCTTCTCTTATCTCTGTACACCTTCTTTGCTCTGTACTCATTTGAACCACCATTGCCTTTTATTGTGCTCCTACCTAACACGTTTGTGTTTAAATCTCTTCATCCAAAAGAAAATCAACGATGTTCAGCTTCAGTTCTTTATAACTTTGCATTGACCAGGCTTCTCTCTTATATGTATTTCATTTCACTGTCAACGAATAATTGCTGATGTGCTGACTTTAATATTTTATAGAATCAGTGAATCTCTTGATGGGAGCTTTGTTTCTAGGGCTGTCGCTCTTGACGTATCAAAAGCCTTTGATAAGGTCTGGCATCAAGAGTTGCTTCACAGACTTGTTAGCGGAGGAATATCTGCGAATGTCTTCTCAACGATCAAATCCTACCTCTCTGATAGGTCTATGAAACAAGTTGTTAATTGGCAGAAATCCGAAGCACATTGTATCAGCACTGGTGTACCTCAAGGTTCTATTCTAGCCCAAGTCTTTTCTTGATTTTCATTAATGATCTTCCAAATCACATTCTGAGATCATTTGTTGACATCCATGGAGATGACATAACTGTCTATGGCTGCACCTCGACGACCATTGGTGAACAAGGTCTTGCTGATTCCCTTTCTGCTGACCTGGAGACCATGTATTGGAATGGGGCATAAGACCCTATAAAACCAAGCTTCTTTCCTTTCACCACCAACGTTCAGACACTAGTTTTGCTCCAGTTGAAATGAATAGCTCTCGTCTTGACGAAGCACTTTGCCTTGATAAGCTCCTTGGGCTGACTTTCACTCCAGATCTAAGATGGGATACTTGCATCCGATCTGTCGCTAAAGCTGCTGGTAAAATGGTTGGTTCATTCTACCGCTCCAGAAAGTATCTGACGCCTGTTGCAATCTTCTACCTATGTAAAAGTCAGATGTGCCCAAATATGGAGTAGTGCTGCCACATTTGGGGAGTTGCGGCTCAGAGCACTCTTTCTTGCCTTGACAGAATTCAAAATCGACTTTGCAATCCTGTCATAGATAATCTGTTCTGCTCTCTACAGCCCCTTTCTCACAGAAGAGACGTTGTTAGTCTTTCTCTACTCTATCGGTATTTCCATGGTAAGTGCTCGACTGAGCTTCAATCTCTGGTTCCTCCTCGTAAAACTTGTACAGCAAGAACTGGTCTTGCTACCGCCACTGCAAAGTATTCCTTTCTTTTTCCATGTGCCAAACATCAAACAGAATTTCCAAGAACCTCCCATCTGTGGAACATGTTGCCATAAGATTGCTTCCCGGATGACTACAACATGGACATCATCAAATCAAAGGTCAATAAACAGTTGTCATAACGATCCTCATAAGTCATCAAATTTTATTCATTCTATTCTTATATTTCGTTATTCATCATCATTCACCTCTCAGTGTATATATCTCCTTAACCCTTATACTCAAGTCGCTTTTGGCCTTGATAGGTGATGCCTCACTATTACATAAAAATAATTTAAAATCTGTCTCAAAATAACTTGTCGTTGTTCTATTTTTCTTTTTGTTGCATGTTACTGTATCATTTCGAAATATTATGATACTTAAATCTTGCTCGTGTAACGTGCTCATTTGAGTACTTTTCGTGTTTTAAAATACTTTTTTATTCTTTGAAGTGTACTGCATTATGAAAGCCTTGCAACTCTTCTCTACAGAATATACGATTTTCAAGGTTTTAGAGCAAGAGTTTACTCAGTAGTGGCGTAGTGGTAGAGTGTCAGACTCACAATCCGAGAGTCGTGAGCTTAAACCTACCCTGAGCTTGCCTGTCACAATCCCGGAGGTACTGTGCTCTGGCATCTGCACTCTCGTGAAGTGGGAAACTTTGTTTAGAGAGATAGGACAGAGAGAGGATTGCAATCATAAATAGATTGTCATCCGAAGGGGAAAAGTAACCCCGTTTCTAGTAGTAGCTTCGGCCTTGAACAGGGTGAAAAAAATCGCATTTTAGTATGTTTCTCAAGAAGAGCCTTGGTGTCTGAGGTTCTTTCACATGTGCATATCATTGTATATTAGTGGAAAAATACTCAAACTTTTTACCATTTTAAAAATATTTTCTGCAAATGATTCTATTGCAACGCGAATGACAAAGCATATCTTCTTAGTAGATAAATTGTGTTAAGATTCATAGGTGAAGATTGTTTATTTGGATACTCATACATATGTGTGTATTTACATCCATCTTTTAACATTATATGTGAGTAGATATGGTATTTATATTTTTATGTATTGGTGTTTAATGTATGGTTTGGTTTAGGTGAGTTAGCCAACACCCGGAGGACACCTCGATGTTTTTGATCTAGTATAGGCTTTCAATGGGTGGAATTAGTTGTGATTGTCACTTTGTTTATGCAGCGAACTATATTTTAGTTTACTTACATATATGCTTCCAGTCGCGATTTGGATTGATGTTTGCGATGTATAAGCCACTAAAGAATGACTAATTGTAACACCCATGTACCTTTACCGTAGGAAGTTCGAGAGGACATCGAGTCTAGAGCTCCGGCGTATACGGACCCGTATGTCATTGAACAAATCGGTATGTTTTGGGATTCTCAAGTATTTACAATATAGTAAGTTAAAAAGAAAATACAAGTTGCATGTAATATGATAATGATGCATCTACTTATTTGAGGGTTGTGCCATCATTTATTTTCTTCTATTTTGATAAAGAGATTCACATTTGTGTGTATACGTACGCATGCGCATGATGACGTTCAACTCCATTGATACTTATTCGTTTTGATTTGACATTTTCAGAAGTTTATTCTTTCAGCATTGGCAAATGTATCAACAATGTCTCGCTGATCTGATGTTTCCTCCACAGGACTGGCATTGGGGTGGGGGGAGATTAGGTTTGAAGTAAAAAACCTATCTTTACTAAACCTTTTGTATATCTTTTGATTATCTGACGTCACCATAGTAATTCCCTCCTAATCCGGGGCACTCAGCAGTTTTCTTTACATTATAACCGAGCACAGAGGCAACACGTATTTGGCAGAGCATCATGTTAAGTTTTGTTTCCAAGTTACCTTCCACCTGGGAGAAAATTCTGATCCTCCTTGAAAGGAGTTATTAAGTTACGTACAGAATCTGAAAGCAATTGATCAATGAACGTCGTGCATGGATGTTCTTTCTTCCTTCCTCATTGTGCTGATTTCCAAAGAGGTATATTACTAATGAGCCTTTCTATTGATGCCCGTCAGTGTGTATTTGCCTTTACCTGATTAGTGAATGTGGATCAGTGGTCCTTAACCTTCATTTGGTCGCTTAGCCTCACTGTGTAAAAACTATTACTTACGAGCCCCTTCGAGAATAATAAATCATGTGTACTCGCGTATTTGCATTTATAAGAGCTGGATTATTAATGGAACCATTATTAATGACTTGGCCAGGAGGGTGTTTGTGAACACCCAGCAGTTGTAAAAAAAAGGTGTCAAAGGACAGATGAGCTCCGTGTGAGATAGTTGCCATCCACACTTAAGTAGGACTTGCAACCACTGTCATATAAGCAACAGAGGAATTCCTGAATAGCAATAAAGACAAAATTTATCCCCAAACTTAACATCCCAATCATTGGTGGTGACATGAATGCAGAGATTCGTTTGGAAGACTGCAATGGATCTGCTTTTAATGATAGAAGAAATGCAAAAGGTGAAGCTTTGCCAAATTTACCGGAAGAATGAGGGGTGACAGCGTTAAAACAGTAGTTTCTAGAACCGCAAAGTTATTAACGCACATGTACTCCAATCCTGAAAAACCTAAATCACCTCGACGTTATATTTGCTAAATCCGAATTGGAAAAGGAGGGCAAGGAATTGTAAAGCTTAAAGTAGATTCTTTCCATCAGGGCCGTATATTCTGGGTGTGTTAGGTGTTCGAGACACACCCTAGTAAAATCAATAATAATGGGTTTCGGTTAATGCTCGCACCCCCTATTTGCATTTATTATGACTACTGTTTCACAAACTTTGTTACGCACCCTCCAGGGGTGAATGTCGTTACATCCACATACATTTCATCAAGGACGTTATTTTGCAGCATTCTCAAATCTAATATCCCGCGAGAGAAATATAAGGGTTTGCGGACGGATTTTGATGGTAGCCGGTACAGTATTCTGGATGCATAATGTTTACATCTATCGATAGATTCAGATGAGTATATTAGGGATATAAGATAGCATTCGTAACATTTGCAATTTTGGAGGAGTACCTAGGAGTGCTACCCACCACCGGCAAACATCAGCCACAGAACTTCTGCGATTTAGCGGCAAAAACAGAAGTGAAAACATTTACTCGCGACTGGTGTGCATGTCATTCCCAATTTCATCAACTGAATCCCGTTACAACTATATTCATGTACAGGAAGGCTATAAAATCACGAAAATTCCGTGGCGAAGAAACACAATATTTCACCATATTCGTCCTGGTCCAAAGGCACTTTCCGAAATTAAGCCAAAAAGCGAAGAATCAGCAGGAACGGCTTCCAACCTTGAATTGACATGCACTTTAACATATGCACAAACTTCTCCATCTGCAATAGGATCTAAGCTGTTAACACGCTCTGTAGCTCCAGTAGCTGCCCATGGACAGTATGGCCAAATTAAGCACGTACGTATATTCAACAGTTAATGATAGATTAATAACTGCACTTCTTTTACTTCATCTTTTGGACCAGATTCTCCAGTTGTTTAAATGATAAATACTTTACATGGATCAAAAGAGATTTGCAAGACGTAGGCCAGGATGTCGTCAGCATAGACGCGTAGATATGAACATCCAAGCCTTGTAGCATATAATTCGTAAATGCTATGTATTTAGAAATATGTAGAAAACTGAAAAAAGGGACATCGATTTATAAGCCTATTCGAATAACCGTTACAGAATCAACAAATCACGAGGAGGATTAAGTTCAATTTTCAAAAGATTATACATTTGCGTCATGTCAAAATACGTAAAAGACCAAAGGACGAAACAATAATTAAACAAGCTTTCGATGTGTAATAGATTAGCTTCAGGGTGTTAAATAGTTACGAGTCTAATAAGGCATAAGTAATCTACCAACACGTGGTATACTATTAACCACGATAAATCATTGGGGAAAAAAATAACAGATGAGTCTTAAAAGAGATATTAGAGTAGTGGAAGGGGAATGTGCAGTACAGTTACAAATCAATAAATTACGAAAATCAATAATTTGGTTTTTTGAAAAGTTAATTCAAGTTAAGGTAACGATTAACTAATGAATATACAATATTTTACCTAGAATAGCGGCAATCGATTTACCAAGGTTGGATAGTACTATTGTTGTAAATATTATGGCGCAACACAATAGGCGTAAGTGTGACAAATAGTACACGCACTTTGCCATTTTAGGGTGTTTTAATCACTCGTTCCCGTGTTACGTGTAGTACTAGTTTGTATCGTAAGCCTACGTTGACTGGTCGTTTACTTATTTTGATCCCAATTCTTAAAAGGATGGGCCTCGTCTTTAGATTTGCCAGTCGCTACGTTAATTTTTGCTCCTCGTACAATCCATGCGGTCTTGCAAGTTTCGTTAATCAGTGTTGTGGTTTTCGTACTAGATTTATTGATTCATGTTACAGTACTATTTCAAAAACGTTATTTACACCTCGCGCGACCATAGCTATAATTTCTAATCGCACTATAAGCTTTGTTTTACTTTATATTTTACACCATGATCCTTTCACCTATCAGCTCTTTCGTTTAACTTAGTTAGTAACTTACCACTATCCAACTTATCTTCCAGCTGTTGGATACGCCTATGAGTGTTTGCCCTGCAAAGCTTTTTAACAACATCAAGCCTTTTCTTCGTATTTTAGCCAAAGGTCAGTTTTCAGTTCCCTGTATTTCTTTGCTGATCCAGTCATTTTGTGCAGCCTGTATTGCCTCTTATGACTGCTGCCTACCACAGATCACTGGCACGGTACTTTGATTGATTGATTGAGTGAGTGATTGTATTTCTTCTTTACATTCTTGTTAGCTTCCCTGTAAATTTCTGGGTGATGGTCATGCTTATAGTGGTTCTTCTTGAGAGCTCTCCGAGTATCACAAGCAGCTAGTAATTCTGTAGTTCTCTAAGGTTTCTTTATCGATCGCTTTTTTCCAAGTACAGAAGTTGCCGCTTCTTTGATGTTCTTTGTAAAGTTGTCACAAAGGTATTTAGCACGTGCATTTTCAAGAAGAAGAAGCAGCAGAGTAAATCTACCTCTAAGCTCAGCTTGATACTGCTCTTGGACATTAAATGTATGCAAATTGCCTAGTCCTTATTTGGTTGCAAAAGAATTGCTCATACAGTCTCTTGTTGGCTTTCATAGTTTCATGTGAAGCCACCAGTGCATTTGCTATACCAAGGAAAATAGAACCACTTAATCTCATGCTTCGAAATGCGATATACATGCAAGCATTTGGAAATCTGGGAATGAGTACGTGTATCATAACATGCAAGATGTTTGTATGCTATAAATGAGAGCTGAGAGGAGATGGATCGATTGCGGAATCTAATGCGTTGCTAAATAGAAGGAAATATCGCATGTGAAAGAATTTTGCAGTACAGTGCTGCTTTGGAACTACGTATGAAGTGGTCCAATAATCAAACGCACGTTTGGGGAAAGTCTTTGAAGGCGAATTTTGTTGAAGTAGGTCGTCGAGAACATGGCCGGTTCCTTGATGAAAGTGGAGACCCTCTCATAAGATAGAACCATTTAGAAATGCGTTTTATATGGTTAGTGTATACAGAGCATTTTAAAGACTTATTTTCCATCTAGCGTATAGTGACTGATGTGAAATTTCATACGCCTAGGCTTTTAACAGAGTATTCAGCCACCTTCATAGTTTGTTGGGTAATGTCATGTAATTGCTGTAATCCTTGAAAATGATTTCCGATTCAGTTCATGCATAGGACTTCGATTAACTCAAAACTAAAGCACTTCTTTTTCTTTGTTGAAGATTTTAATCCATTTTGAGAAAAATTTGATTTGTATTGATGATTTAGAATCTTGTCAACAATGACCCCCAGTAGCAGTGGGAAAAGGTTCAAATTTATGATTTTACTATAATTAGAAGGTTTTGATCATTTTGTTTCCGTAAAGCACGAAAATTAAAGAAAAAAGCAACCCAAGCTGTATCATAGATTTTCTTATTTCATCTGTTTAATAATGTTTAATATGTTTTATTCGCAATTTGGTGTTGATTCGACGCCAATAACACGGACTACAAACACTACTCAGCGTCATCATTACGACGTATCATAACTTCTGATTAAAGATATTTAGGATTGATAACGGAAATACCTGAGATAACCTATAGGCTTAAATTTTGAACAAGAATGCCGAGCCGAGTGATAGCGTCCATTGATAAGTTACCGTAATGTTACGTTGCCTAACGTAAATGGCCCGTGATATGATTAGATCCTTGGCCCAGTATTTCGACCAGTTTGACCAAACTGCAGCCAGTATAGCAGCAACGGGACAAATTTAGATCATCGTTATTGACGCTCCTAGTTTGCGCTGTAGGTGTTGTATACATGGAGCTGCTCTTGTCACAAAAATGGACTCTTGTAGCAGCACGACAACCGCCAGGAAACAGTTTGTGACTTCCTGTTTTTCTAGAAGAGTGAAAGCTGCTAAGTGTAGTGCGTAAACAGTTCTTATAGCACAAACCCATTTATTGTGGTGTGACGTCACATTAGCGATGACGCAACACCAAAGGCGATTTGACCGGGCAA
>JAAAKL020017229.1:0-10690 GCA_010016065.2 Carybdea cf. marsupialis auct. non (Linnaeus, 1758) | reverse complement strand
CGAATACTTAAAATTTTGCCAAGCTCGCCCTCTGTGTGTCACACATCTTTGCTGTCACACCTTCCCTGCCATTGTCCATTTGGATCATCTGCCAGTGTAGCTGTTCCAGGCTTTACATACTAATAGGGTGGCAAAAACCCATTTCACTGCCTTGCCATGATCAAGACAGCTACCCTCATCTAGTTTAGCCCATCTGCCGAGATGGTTTCCCAGGGTATGGCAGTCACTGTATGCTAGCGACATTCTTGGAGCCATAGATGACAGCTGGATATACATTTGGTGAGCTGTACTGGGAATTCACTTCCTACTGAGTGCGGCAATTCACAGCACAGTTAATTCACCATCTGTAATATCCCCTATCCCCTATATAATTAAACCTATGTCTTATAAATTCATGTTAATTACCATATCTTCTATTTATCACATGGTACTAACAAATAGCTGTCACCAACAAAGCTTTGTAACTTAACTATTATCATGATCTTCAAAGGCTTTAATGAAAAGGGAATAAGGTCTTTTTAACTTCCCTCCCTTTTATCTATCCTTGGTTACCTCACAAAACTCCTCATCCCATAATAATACGATGTGTTCATGAGTATTTACTCCTTCTATTTAAGTAGTGGTATTACCCAAGAATACTTGAACTGACTGTTACCCCCATTATGTTTTAACATTCTATAAATGTCATCTTTCCAATGGGTGAGAAATTTTTGAAAGATACTGATGGAACCTGATTGCACCTCTGATCACTAATGTGATGATTGAAGCCTCAGTTCAACTGATAGGCAAAAAGGGGGAAAGTCCATCCATACTATGTGCAGGTTTCAATGGGCCTTTATTCAGACACAACACACAATTCAAATAAGAAATCAACTCTAATATTTCTCTTCCAAGCCAGTTCTTCTTCATATCTCTACATTTGGTGCCAAAATCTATCTGACTAAAGTTAGCACTACATGCAACTATGCACTCTAAGACACACAAGGCTATGATGCAGGTTTCCCTTTGAAGGCACTATGTTTCAAAAGTGGAAAAAAGGAGTCTTTTTGTATATAAGGATACCTCCAATATTGTTTTCCACGGACTGTATATTAACTTCTGCAGTTTTCATTTCCCCACTTTTACAAATATTGCTAAGCTCCTTGGCGGTCTTGGCTATTTCATTCATGCCATCATCCTCAGATATTAAATTTAGATATACATGTTGTAAGTGTGCTGCAATGAAAAGAGAAAAAAAATCTCAGACTTCCACAAAGTGCAGAAGTATCTTTCACCAGAGCAAGATACTAAAAAGAAAATCAAAATTGTTTTTTCTCTGCTGGGCAACATATCATTGAAAAAGTATGTCATAAAAACAAGACACTACAACAGGAGAAGGCAAACTGTGGCTTATGAGAGACCACCAACATCTTCTTGTAATGCTGTTTGCCATTCCACAATTACTGTACTGGGTCCAATTAATAATATATTCAAGCTGTCCATTCATAAAATATATACTGCATTTTGTTATTTCTATACTCTTGGTCACATGAGAATATGTGTTGACTTTTGAATGTCAAAGTTTAACAAGCATTTCAACAGCAATGGGAACAGGTGAGATGTTTTCACTTAATAACTCATAAGTAGAAATTTTTTCTATTAGAATTTTTCAAGTTTGATGAAGCCTTGCAATTACATGATGTCCCACAACATTAAAAAGGGGCCAAAAATGGTTAGCAAAAACCAATTTGAGATGAGAGATTATAAATCCTATTACTATAATTTTAGGAGAAAACCATCCCAACTTACAAAAAATCCCAGAGGTGATAATGTAATTACTCCAGACAACATGTTGCTTGTTACACATGTATATGTACTTTGTACACTTTAAACATCACACACAGTACCGTATCATGTAAAAGCAAAAGCAAGCAAAGGACAAAAAACTGGTTTACTCAGCACTTAAAGGTGTATGAAGAGAAATCAACATCTAAATATCATAAACACTGAAATGAAAAACAGATGGCATAGTGAATGTTATCTGTGACATACACTCAGTGAGTCACCTCTAATAAATCAGTCAAAAAAACACTCAAAAAATCTAAGAAAGATTGGCCGACAGACAGGCTGTTGTTGATGGAAGGTAGTGTTAGTTAATAGGCTGATGACCTTTAGCAGTTATTTACTGCGAAGATCTATGAATCACTTAAATGAAACAAACTTATGGCTACTTGACTTATTATGATGTATCTCTCTTGATGAAATCTTATGGATGTGAAAAAATTGGTGTTGTAAACATGCATGGATTTGTATATGGTACTGATACTGGTACCTTTCCTGTAGTTGCCAAATAATGTCTGAAATATTCTAGTTGCTGGTAAAATAAACAAGAAAAAATATGTGAGAACTAGACTTTTCAGTAGACATAGGAAATGTGAGTATGTGTACTCTGGGTACAAAAAATTGAAGTTTCAAAGGAATTTTAAAACAGCACTGACTGAACAAACATTGACAGCTTGATATTAAATAGATACACATTTTAAAGGGAATATTTTGATAAGTTCACATTGAAGGATAACACGAAGCACTCCTTTCAGTTGAAATTAGGTATGACCTACTTTGGACTCAAATTTGTCACTTACATAAAATCATATTGTCTGATAAATATCAAACTATAGGAAGTAAAAACTAATGCAACTGGAGAAAGTTTGCTTGCCACTGCTGAAATCAGGCTGAACCTTGTTGTAAATAGCACTCTATCAATGGTATCAATAGTCCTTGTAAGTATATATTTTTATGGGCAAAAAGATATGTAGGTATTTTTGTCCAGAGTCAGCATGTTATTCATTGAACAATCATCAAAATTTTTCCTTAGTGCACTTCTCTGATTATTATTAGCTTCCACGTTTTCACAGTGTAAAAGTCAACATTATAAATAGTGTCAAGTCTTGCAATCCTGCAGACCAGAGTGCCTAACCTATTTTTCCCACCCTGTTCAAGGTGGAAGCCACTACTAAGAATGGGGCAGTAAGTACTGTTCGTCTTTGGACAGTAATCAATTCATGCTCGCAGTCCTCTCACCTGAAGCATAGATTCCCACTTCACATGGGCAGATGACATTGCAGAGTACCTCCAGGACTGTGGCAGGCAAGCTCAGGGTATGTTTGAATCGATGACTAACCCTACCACTACAGTCTCTAAATTAAAGTAATAACAGGATTCTGATATGTAACATCATTGAAAAGAATTTATAGGTAGATTAAGAATAGGGAAGTCAAGAAATACACTACTCCTTCAGCGACTCAATAGTTCCTCTACATATGACGCAGCTTCTAAAAAACATCATTAAACATACACTTCAGTTCAGCTTCTAATATATGCAAGAGATGAATATTTGATTGACTCACTGTCAAAATATTATAGAGGTAGCATGAATAAGTCTTACCAAATCCATTTTCATGTTTTTTCTCTGTATTATTGACCACCACATTTATTGCCTTTGAATGAGATCCAAGTAACCTCTCAAGCTTCTTCTCAATACTTTCTAGGATACTTTTATCAGCCATTAAGAATTTTCCTGGTGGACAGAAAGTTAAATGTAGATGTAACTAAGAGTCTTACATCATATTTCATATTTTCATTTATTATCCAATTTTTCTACAAGAAATGTATATTTTATGTTAACTAAAACATATTAGGTGCACTGGTATAAGTCATACCTTGAAATTGCTACAATGATGCTACTTATGACCATCATCTTATAAGTGGCATGATTTAATTGCAATCTTCAAAGACTAGTTAGTCCATTCCTCTGAATTTGACACAGGTTCACCCATGATAACTTATCTTCTCCCTTACATGGTCATTATTCAGTACAATCTCTATGGCAAGGCAAATATTTGTGTTACAATAGGCTATTCCAAAAAGTCAGCCTCAAGTTTACCATTATAATATAAATAATCCTTTAAATTCATATGGGTAAATAATGAAATTATCAGTTGGACAAATAAAAAAAATAATAAGGTCAAAATTTATTAACTAGTTAATATAAAGTTGATAGATGAACCTAACTGCGGGCATCATTATCATTGTGCATATGATGTGCTAGACAATGGAAGATCTGCACTGAACTACCACACTGTTTCATTGCAAAGTTGTAGAATGTTGTCTCCACCAGAAGCCATTTTGTGGAGGGGATAGTTGCTGAATGTGGTAGATGGTTTGGATCATCTTGCATTCACATATCAGTTGATGTATTTGGTTGTATATAGTCAGGAATACCTTAGCTGTTTCTAAGCGTGACCTAAGATTGCTCAAGAGCAACTTGAATTTCCAGGGAAGGTTGCACTCCTACTATAAAGAAGAGGTTGGTATGATAGTAAAGCTTAAGAATAGCTGATGTTGCCCATTCATGGCTTTCGTTGACAGTCTCTTGCTTGAGTGGATAAGCCATACCATCAGATTCTCAATAGAAGGTTAACAGTTATGGCTTGGCTTGGCTGGGCTGGGCTGGGCTGGGGGAAATGGGATTTTGTCGAAGGGATATTTTGTCAATGGCAGAGCTCCAAACAAAGTCTTGTCCTCTGTGTATAAGTGGGTAACAGTCTGGTTTGCGTTACAGAAAAGGAAACTGAGATCAAATGCAAACAGCTATTGATTTGAGAACCAACAACTTGTGAGTGCTGACTGTGTGCCAATAACATAACTGTGTATACAGCAGGGCAGAACACCAAAGCAAGGGTTGAATCACAATTGCATCACACACACACAATACCACAATAAACGTGGTAGCATTTCAAAGATAAGCATCATAAGTTTTTTTTGCAATAACAGTGCAACGTAAGTTGTACATGAGAAAGCACATGTATCCAAATAGAAGAGAAGTGTTGTAACATTAACCTTATAGTCATGATATTGTTCAAGTTGCATAAAGAAACGTGGCTTGGGCGAGCATACGTATCTCAACCATCATTTATCCAAAATATTTACATACTTAATTTACTCAAAAAGCCAGCATTCTCCTATGCGTATAAACAATACATAATACACATTAAGGTACACAATAGCTTTATAAAGATATCTTCACAAAGATATAGTGTATCTTAATGAGTATTATATAAATATATATGTATTTATATATACATCCATTTATTTTCACATCCATATATAAATACCAAAAAAGATCAAATCACGACTCCAAATTTTCGGCCTCTACTGAGCCAAAAATCTAACACCCTCCTTCTAACTTCCTGGGAGGTGGTGCTGGCCCTGCACGTCGTTAAAGAGACGTGGTACTATGTGCTCATTGGCAAACAAAACGAAGCGTCGCTACTTATATGTTCCCACAATGAAGTAACCAGAGCAACACTGATGGTGAAAAAAAATGTCTAAACCACGATGAAAACAATTGCGCAATAAACGGAAATCTCTAAATCTGATGTTGCTAGTTGAAATATCTAACCGGCTGGTACCATGCGAAAATTCTGTGTAGGTGAGAAAACACTATACAGAAATATCGCATCATACTCGAACTTCTGTCAATGTAAGGACTTTAATCAGCCGGTCCAGGAGATTGTTGACACATGACGTGCCCTTCCGGTGAAGGCCATCACGCATTTACAATAAATGACACCAAAGTCTCGCTAGGGTTACTGATTTCTATGTGAAATAATGTGGCTGCATAATAAAATGGGATTGACTGTCCACAGTCAAATATGATCCAAACTTGAAACTGAAGAGAAATTAATAATAAAAATGCTAAACAACTACCAGGTCAGATGATCATGAAATCTGAAATGGGGGGTACCGTATACAACGGAATGGCACATATAAGAGGCAACACAAACATAAATGTCCGTCTCATAAAACTTACCAGTTCTCTCATACATCGTGATATACGGGATCCCCATGGCAATTGCCCACACTGTCATATTTGCCAAGTCAGAGTAATCTGTCCCTCCATCTTCGGCAAAAACCAACCCGACGTGCTTAGGTATCCTTGATAACGTCTCCGAACTACTTTTGATATACGTGTACGAGATGTCTCTTTTCCATTTCATTGAATGGCTGATATAAAATCTCTTGAATTCGTCCAGAAAAGCCCAACAAAGAAGACCATACCGTACAACAGTATGTATGATATAAAGAAGTATCCTGTAAAAAATACTGGGAACCCATTCTATGATGGCCTTGCAGCCCATGATTTGGTAGTCGCCAGTATGGTGCTGTCTGAGCGCCGACTTGGGCATTTCCAAGATTCTGCCATTATGGAATCAGGTCTGAAGTCTCTTGACAATCGATATTTCGTCGTAGACCAATCAACGTCAACCAACAAAGCTATTGTGATACTGCTATTTGACCATCTGAACAAAGATCACCAGAAAACACGTGGGGTGTTAGGCGCGAGTGAAGGTTGTCCTTGGATATGCCGTAGTTCCAGAAGAAAATGATGGTGATAAGCGTACAATTACATCAGATCGAAAATCCATGGATTGTCATGTGCTTGGTCATCGAACAGACAAACTTTTGGAGAAATTACCAAGATCAAATGACGTGGCAGTCACTTAGCAACGTGTTTCCTCTGCGCTTTGAAGATTTTGGAATTCGTTTCTTTTTCTTTGTTATTTACATAAATTTGATGGTAGTTGTGGATAAAACATCCATGCGATCTCATCATAAAGTCAGTCACTGAGAATAGTACTGGTTGTAGTCCATGGGGACTGGGGAGCGCAAACTCCTTAAGGAAGATAACGAAGCGCAGCCCGCCTATTTCAAAAATCAGTTCATTGATAAAGCGGCTTTTTATTTCTTGCTGTAGTTGAAAGTCAGGCTAGTATCAATTTGTAGGCCAATGGTCAATAAATAGCAAATAGACTCGCTTTACGCGTGTATGATCTGAAAGGAGAGGTAGGCCTACACGTCCAGAACCCTTAAATGCCAGTCACTGTTGCTAAAACTTCAGCATGCATCAGTCGCCACAGAAACTGCTGCTGTTGCTATGGACGTACTTGTTTGTTCTCCTTTCTTGCCAGCTTATCCTAAGCATTCTTCAGCACCACCAGACCTCGACGCCACTGATCCGGTTTGCATCAGCTTTTTTTATTGCCAAACATTCACTTCTGTACGTGCCTATTAAAACAACAGGGGTTTTAGCATGCGCACTTTTGCTGCTTTGGCGATCGAGCGATCTTTCCAGGTGTTTGAAAGAGACAACATAGCGGTCTTAAATATTCTATCCCTCTCTTTATCTCTTTGCTATAATCCCAATAGTTATTGAAAAATCTCCCCAGATAAAAAAAGCATCATCAATTCATTCTGGATGGTCTTGATAGTTTCCCCCTCCTTGATCATTTCCATCATATTCATGTTTTTCTGTATGGAGTACTAGTCCTTCTACTGCACTGGCGTTTTCACTCTTATGACCATGTATTTGATCTCTCCCACAATTCCTGCCATTTAAACGATGCCATTTTCATAACGTATATATATGTACATCTCCCGTCAAACTTTGACCGACCCCTCAAAATTGGTTATAGCATTTTTCATGATATCCTATGAGTAAAGAAGGAAAATGTATGGCGACAAGATGCAACCCTGTCTCACACCTTACCCGGTGTTAACCATATTATCTCACTCCGACGTTAGTTCAAACTGCAGCATTTTGGTGCTGGTAAAAGTTTGCTGTTGGCATAATTGTGCTATCAGGGAAACCCATGTCGTACAGAATGTTCCAAATGTGAGTGTCTAGTAGTGTTTTAAATGCTGCGCGCTCATAAAGAAAACACAGGGTTATTGAAATCTCGCATCTTTTCAATAATCATTTTATGTTGAAGACTGTATCTCTTGTTCCTTCCCAGCTCTTTAACCAGAACACTCCTCGGTGATGTTTTCCTCGATCCGTTTGGTTTCCCTTCTCATAATCTTATATATAGGCACTTTGCTAGCATGAGATAAAAGAGCCACAGTTCTGCTTTTACGATATGCTTTAGTACCTTTTTTCTTTGATAGGCGCAAACAGAGATTTAACAAGTGTTCCAGCTATTCCTTTGCTAGTCAAATTTTCTGCACACTCTTCGGCAGACGTGACTAATGGAATTAATACTCCGTCTACCCCTAGACTTTTATAGTTTTACCTTTTTGGGTGTACAAAGAACCTCGTGTTGCAGTGGAGGTTGTTGCATGTTTATGGATTCCACTTTAAAATGAAATTTTTGGAAATATTGTGCCAGCGGACTGATTTGTACAGATTTTCACATCATTCCTCTCATCTTATCATGATTCCTTTTGTCACAAATTTACGTGTTTCTCCTTCATAATACATAACTACGGCTGCAATATTTGGTAATAGGTTGCACTGTTTGACAGAGACCCCTTAGTAAGTCTTTGGCTGCGTGTGTCTAGATCTTTAAACATTGCTCGTCTATATTACGAATCGTCTTGTGTCGCATGTCTCTTTTATTTTCTCTTTTTATAATTCTATATCCGATTCTTTCTTCGACCAATTTTAACCCTATTGCTTTAAATTCTCTTCTATCATCTACTTTTTGGAGGGTGTTCTCGCAGATCCAATGATTGTTTATTTCTGGCTTATAAAATAATTGTCTCCATTAATTCCGTAAGTCATTTAGTGTATATTTCTCTTCTAACTGTACTAGCTGTTGTTATCTGCTACTTGTTAAGTAAGAACCAGGAGAGCCGCGTAGCACAGACGGAGGAGAACACCTAACTTCATTTCAGTCTGTATATAAGTAAAATGACCATAGTTGTTATATACGTTATGAGGAATTTACAAAATGCTTACTCATCTTGATCTAAGCTTCGCTGAGTGAGAGATAATGTCCGTTCTAGCTCTGTGCTTTCATTTTGTTTCAGCATGTCAAAGAACGTTGATATTGTCCCCCATCATTTTTGCTGCAATTACCCGTTGCTTCTCCAATTGCTGAAGACTTGGCACGTTCCATGTGGAAGTGTCAAGTATTTTTCTCGGCGTCATATGTGTACTGGCAGCATAATCATCAGCTTCCTGATTGCTTTAAACAAGTTTGCATTATAATTTCACCTTGAGAGATAAGGGCCAATAGTACTGTACTGCATGCGGGGGCACAGAAATTAAGTGTAGGATACTGTATATGATTCAGGGACAAAAAACACTTTGGAACTCTATAGGACCAAAGATTCATATCCTTTTTTTTAACGAAGCATAATACGTTGAGGGCACATCTATACACCTCTCAGAAATATAAAAAAGAAAGAAGAAATTTCATTACGTCTAAAAATTCTTTTATCATAATTTGCGGTTCTAGGAGTTTTACATAAGAGGGAGTAAAGGCGTTTCAAAAATTGTCATGGCATCAACGAGAGTGTTGAATCGATTCTATAATTGGTTCTCCATAGTCCCATATATTAAGATTTATTTATTCTTCTGTAAAGTGATCTTCAAAAAGCTCTATCCCATATCATTGGTAATGAAGTCGTGAAATACCTTATATGCCAAGATTTACGTTATCGCTGAGCAGTTCGATACTCCTGTGTTGTCAGTGTAACAAGGTTGCTAAGTCGTTCAGTAGTCATACTTGAACGAAGCAAAGTCTTCAATTGACGAGCTGTGGAGAGAGATCTTTCCAGGGTGCAAATATGGAAGGATTTACAAGTTTAATGCTAATGACGATAGTAACGTTAATTTAATGGCACTAAATGCAACTGATTAAGCAAATCATAAAGAGCATTTGTAACATTGTTTAGAAGAACAAGTCTTCTGTTTGAAATGCAGCAGGATCAATATCTGTTCCATGGACCCTTTTAACGCATTTAAGCTCACTTGCATAGTCCTTCTGCCCCAAAAGCGTTCCACATCATTTCTTCCACTTTGAGGAAAGTGGTAGAAGTGTGTTGGTCCAAGCGATCTTTAATGGAAGATAGCGCAAGATCCAGACATTCAAAATACTGCAGTCTAAAGTGCTCCCCTGAGGTGTTTGGGCTGTTTAAATATTTCTACCTAAATATCCATCTTTCGAATACGCTCCAGAATACCTTTGTGATTAGGTTGCTTCCTTTTCCGCGGCAGCTCTGGTGTGCAAGTGAAGTTATAGTCGAGTGCTTTATTTTCAACGGTTTTAAAGAATCATTCTGCTTTATCATCAGTATGAATATCCTGGTAGGTTTCGATCATCATACCGGCCGGATGTAAACCACTGAAAGCAGGCATTGCCTTGCTTTGCAGTTATCTTGGAATTGGAATAAGGAATAGAAAATTAACAACTTCGTACGTTTATCAATTGATGACAAACCTAACTGTAACGTTGAATGAAATAAAAGTATCAAAACTCCTTTTATGTATTCGATACAAGACATGACAAATGCAAGTGTTCATATTGTACCGCTCCGAACAGTCTTAATGGGCGTACTAACAACTTGGTACTCTACTCATTGCCCTACAGTATGTCAACTGACAGCTTATAACTTAATAAACGACAACAAACACATGCTGTATCATGGAAGTGACAGCTTCCAAAGAATCTGGCAATACGCGAGTTCCGCACAAAGGCTCTGTTTCTAAATATAATCTGTCATGTCACAGATTGCCACGAGGACCGGGCAAACATTTAAGATTTTGAGCACGTTTGTGAAGGAAAGTTACAGGCAGTGAATTCGTCTCTCTGTAAATCTCGCTCATTATTCCTTAGTTTTTCAATTATTGTTCACAAACATTGTT
>JAAAKL020017228.1:0-10691 GCA_010016065.2 Carybdea cf. marsupialis auct. non (Linnaeus, 1758) | reverse complement strand
AGAGAGTAAGTTATAGTTTGTCCTTTCACTTAGTAGTCATGTACTCATGTAGAGAACAGTTGTTGCTCTGAGTTAACGGTAAGTGATTTATATTGGTCAATGTTACTATGGATTAACTATATTTTCTCTGCCATGGTTTTATCTCATCTACATAATTACAAGTAGTTGGTGAGTCTGTACCTTTAGTTATATTTATCCTTTTGTGTCAAACAGCATGTAGCGGTTATTCACTGCAATGTACTCACTGATACAAATGTCAATATGCCGGGACTGACATCAACACCATACACCATTATGGATGTTAGTCAAGTTGCATACATTTCTTTCTCATTTCAATGCGAGTCTAGGTGATTTACATAGGATGCTCTTTAAATCATAACAAATACAAAATGACCTCATAAACCCTCATAGAGTGGTAATTAAGTATAGCAGTGGGACCCTCACATACATATTTCACTGGAAATGGAATGGTCTTCTGGATTCATTCTCCACTGTTCAGTCAGATCTAAACGTATGATTCCATGTTCTGATAATTTTTTTTTTTCTTACCCAGCTTCGATGCTCCACATTTTAATCAAGCCTGATCATATTATTTGTCATCTTCCCCATCAATGTTCCATTCAGCACTGCATTTCTTTACTGCCCAAAACTGTGTATATCTCACTAGTAGTAGCATTATTTTTCCTTTTCTCCCCTTACTTTTGATCCTTATCTGCTAGAGAACGGCAACTTCCTTTACCTTCTCAATGATGAGTCCAGTTATGGCAGTGCCCTCATTGTTGACAGATTCAGCCAGTTCAAATACAGAGAACGTAATTGTGCGGGTCATTTGAAATAGTGCTTTCTCTTCTTTTATCCTCTTACTTTGAGTTTACTTACGTTGAACATCTTTTTTCCCCCATACATGGGGTTTGATGGTGCCCATATACCTGGGATATGTTACTGGAGCATATAGCACTTTCAGACTGGATTCCCTTCCTGACATCACCAATGGCCCTTCCGGGATTTGAACCCTGACCCTCTTGATCTGAAGGTCAGGAATGTATCCACTAGACCACAGCGGCTCATTACTTCTTTACAGTCACAAAATCTAGTAGCGTTGCGCCTCCATTCCCTCCTTCAAAAGAGCCCCATTCAAGGTACAGTCTCATTTGGTAACAGTTTTCTATTCGTTTATTAATGTCACCCTTAACAAGCATACAATTAGAGCTACTCTCGCTTGTGCCTTTTCTCATATCTCCATGCCAATCATTGACAGGCTAATTGTTGTATGTCATAGTGAGTGTTTATACTTCAATTACTGTTGAATTTGTTACTTTGTCCAAATTTATAGTTATCTTAATTAAATTGGGAGACATTTTGAAACTTTGCCCGATATCTGCCACGTTCTTGGTAGCAATGATGTGTAATACTTTGAACAGTATTGTTGTCTTCAAATTTGTGTCTTTCGAGCATCCGATGTCAATTTGCGACCAAGCTGTGCCCCCTCTGGAGTTTTTTTTGTTTCACGTAATATTATTAAGCCCCAGTTAAATTTGTAAACTGCAAAAACTGTTGTAGGATTTCGGTGCTTCTTTTGATTCTTTTGTTACTGGGAAGACTTAAACGTTGTCATGTCAATTTGATTCGGCAATGCCTGCTACATATTGATAGCTTTTTGGCACTACAGTCTATTTTGCTTCCACTGTTCATTTTTGCGGTAAGAAATCTCTGTCATACTTACGCTCTGGCAAGGCGTGCTGTCAGAAACGATTTCAGTGAGTCTCCCTCGGCGTCATGATTTCTACTCTTAAAGTCAGGCCGTTACTTATCCGCTTTCCCTCGTTTCAATATCTGTCGAGATTAAAGCTCCTTCTTTTTCTTCAGTCCCCACACGCTTTTAATGAAAGGAACGATCTCTCGCAACCACGTGATCCCCGATGATGAATCGTTTTACATATATTTAGCACGTTAGTCCAAGCATAGAGCCAGGGTATTCCCGTCAGCTTCTTTGCAAGCATCGTTGTAGAGGCGGTAGATCAGAGCTTTACAGGGTAGTGGTCTAATGCTGTCATTCACAGGTACACATTTCTATTCTACGGTGAGCCAAAATGACAAGGCAATGGTACTATCATCAAACGCGACTGTCATACACCCCTTGTACATTCATAGTAACTTGAAAAAAGTATTTCTGATTTTTTCTTAAAAAAAACATTTTTATAAGAAACACTAGGTTAAGATCATGCAAAAAATTAAGACACACTCAAGAAACACAAGCAAAGTCAAACTTAAGAAAACATGGGCAAGTCCTTTCGCGCCAAATTTAAGAAGAAAAAACAGGCTGAGATCAATCCAAATTTAGTAAACTCGGGGTAGCTTAAATCTAAGCCAGGTTTAAGAAAGTGGGATAGGCTCGAATGAAGCAAAATTTCAGAAATAGGGTAGGCTCAAATTGAGCTAAATTTAAGAATGAGGGGAAGACTCAGATCATCCAAAAGCTATCAAACACTGCAGAAGTCAATCAAGCCACAGTCAGCAAAACACAGGCAAGCTTAAACTAGAAAATGAATGATTGCCCTCTTTGAGATTTTCAACTCACATGTTACACACGATTGCATATTGACTAATCAGTTGCTATCACGCATGTGCCTGAAGAGGTCATTGAGCTTTAAAGGCTACTTATGTTTAAATGCATGATCATCGAGAATTGACACCTCACCCCCGTTCACTCTTTTCCCTATTTTATAAACAAAACATACATCATTCTGATGATTTAGTGAAGTGGTTGCTGAAATACTATGTGCAACGGCGGTTTTAGGGGTGACCGACTGTGTCATGTCCCACGAGCCCCGTTCGTTAATGCCCCAAGATATGTATCTGCCCAAGTAATCCCGCGGGGGTAAGTGAAAAATGAACACTAGACTAGTCGGATGGTATATAGCACGTCAATATCGCTGCACGATCTCACCTGAACAACACCGCGATGTGTGACATCGGTGGTTCTGCAAAGTCTTTTTTGATAGAGGGCTTAAAACCCTTAGGAATCGGGACTGCTTGTGTAACCCTTACCCAGAGAAAACCTTGACGAAAGTGAATTATTAAGTGAATACAATCTGTAATATTGTGTGGTACGTCATGTTGTTTTAGGCGGCCAGAAGTGACAAGGAAAACAATCCTAACCTGGGCGGCAAAAGTCTTGAATTCATGATGAAGAAACACCACCGCACACTAATCAATTGTGAAGATCCTAATGGAAATACGCCATTGTCTGAAGCAGCAGCAGGAGGTGATGTTGATACCATTACGTACCTTATTCATCATGCTGCCTCAGTTAATTGTAGAGGTGCTTTCAAGAGGACACCCTTGTATCGTGCAGCGTTTGGAGGTCACCTGGAAGCCGTTGAGGTAAAGCACAAAACTTAATTTCCACCTTTTGTGGTCTCAGTTATTTATATAATGAAGTATTTAGTACACAACACCCAAGGTTGTAATTCAGGGAAGCTTTTGGTTCTCATTTAGGTATGTGCAACAGTATCTTATGGTTTTACGAGGTAACAGGCCTCCAGATATTCCATGTAGAGAATAGCAAACATCCCAACCAATCGAGTCACTTCATAGCTTATTTGCATTTCAAACTAAAGGTGGCGTCTAATGTTTTCTCTCAAGGAAACGACAGCCAGGTAGCGCTTAGTAAGATACCAATCATGTATGACTTATGGGGCCACCTAAGAATGCCATGCATGTCGTCGATCACAGCTTGGCCTCGTGTGTCTTCAGGTCACGAACATTATTTTTGTTTACCATATCGTTCTTATGACATTAGTTTTTTGTTTATATTACCAATGAATAATTATGAAAGTGAAGTAATAGGATCAATTCCCTGATTTTAAAGATTGGAAAGGGGTACATTTTCGGAGAATTACCCCAGAGAAATTTGAAGTAACTGATGAGGGCATACTATCAAAGGTGAAATAATGAAAACGTTCTGTAACCCCGCTTCTCGGAAAATATTCTTCCTGTCACAGTGAAGTTAGCAGGTAGGATTTACAGAAGGGTGTATTTTGAGGAAGAGAAACCACGCAAAGTCACTGCAAACTCAAAGTCATCAAAAGAATTATAGTCTTGAAATCTAGCATTTTCAGTCATTTTCATACCATCCATACATTAAGACTAAATCCAATCGTCAGGCAAATTAAGATGACATACTTTGTACCGCTTAGGTAAACAGGGAGCACTACATAGTTCATGTTAACCCATTGGCATTCAAGAGAATCTTACAATCCCCCCTACTAACACTATTGCTAAGGCGTCCTAATAAAATTAGAGCGTGAAGGTGAGGAAGCTGTACAATACTTAATAAAGTTCTTCGTGTCTGCCCACTTTTTGCTACTGGCCCCAAACGTATTTGGACAACTCTGTTCATGTAGCGTAGGCTAACTCGCGAAAAGACCTACAATGATAGTTTTATCAGGTAATTTTATATCTTGCTTCACAGTACGAAAGTATACCTTTCTTTCTAACAACGGTTTAAATTCTGAAGTAAATGAGATGTGCTACGGTAATTGCTTAAATGAATGTATTCAGGAAGCAACTTTGCTTTTGTGGTCCAATTTTTGTGATGCTGTACCACACTTCATTGGTATTGTTTAGGTATCAATTCCAGAATATGTTACTTTATAAAAGTTTTTATGCACCGAAGAAGTAGTAAATGAGCAATCCAATTCGTTTTTCTTCTTGTGCAACACTTTCAAACCGTCGTTCTCTTCATGATACTCGTGTTGTAAGTTAGGAACCTTCTTTTGATATTTAAGGTACTACTTGAGAATGGAGGTGACCCAAGACTTTATGACTCGGATGGCAATACACCAGCTCAGGTAAATAGAACGTAATGATTATTTTCATAAATGTATATCCATGTGAATCTCTTTATTTTGTTATATCGATCAACCTGTGACGCGTGCGGTGTTAGCCTATTACTCACAGTCAATGCATGGAACCAATTACAATAAAACTGCACGAAATAGCGAAAAAATTTCAGTACTGAAAAGTTTTTTTTCGTCTGACACTCCTCAGGGTACAAAATCGTCAGAATGGAAATAGCAAGGAATCAAGAAAACTTATACCAAACTGTGTTTTGAAAGTAGCCAATCAGAGGTCTGACTGCTAGATTGGTGTTGTTTTGACCAATCAGTGTATGTGGAGCTAAACAGTTAGCTGAAAAGGCCCAATGAAAGACAAATTCTTTTTGTCTGCAAAGGAACGGTTTTGTTGCTTTGATATGGACGAATTCGAGGACGGCTAGGTGAAAAGCTGACATAGCTCTGCCGATTTTGTACTCTGAGGAGTGTCAGACGAAGAAAGCATTTCAGTACTAAAATGTTTTCGCTGTTTCGTGCAGTTTTATTGCTTTGTACCACCAACAAACTATTGGAACTAGTTCCCTAAAAACAGTTGCCTGCAATATTATCCTTTGTGTGCCCCATTTGAAAAGTTGGTCTACTATATGAACACTCAATTTGTTTCTTCACTAGTTTGAAGTGTCAAATATTGAATTTAAGAGACTCTGACCGAAAGACAATGCTATCAAACAGAAACGTGGATAATGATATTATAAAACACTAAAGCGCGATCCAGTATAGAAGTGGTTTGACGTTTCTCCTCCAATTACGTATAGAACAGCCGACCAGATGACTCATTGAGTTCGACCTACTACAGCCTTCTTTGCGCCAGCCGAGGGCTAAGACAACCCCTAAAAGCCCTAAAGAAGCAAATTGCGCTGTTTGGGGGCCCTTTTCCTTTTCCACTTTTGCATCCATTTCAGTGTCTGTGTGGTGTGGTACGTCGAGCTTAGGTAGACGCTATACGTACTTTGTAAACCCTCTATTGACATATTTTGATAGGTGATCTTGCCTAAAACGCCTCGTAGCTTCCTCGTCGTCCCTCCATGATGTATTAAGTGTTGAACGAGTAAATTGTATACGGTGCAAACTGTGCTCTTCCATCCAGTTTAATTGTACCAAATTAGGGTGGGGTGTGTAATAGGGCTTTTGGCACTACCTTATTCTGATCACGACAGTCCAGGGACAGAATCTCAACACTACTTTTAATAACTAAATAATGTATTTTTATTAATTAATGAAAATTGCAGAACTTATCCTTGGATACCTGATCCGTGACCGCAGATTCACCTACCATGGCATTCATAGTTGAAAATATGGCATTGGTGAGGATATCTTTAAAAAAAGAGTGTTGTCTAGCCTGTTCCTTCATATGCAGTGTCCAGGATCTTGAGATCACTAGGAGCAAATTATACGGCACAAACTTGCGTGTTACATCTTAAGTTGCTCTGTAAGGTCCATGAATCAATAAAGTGGTTTTTCATTGCTATCGTTGATGCCGTTAGGTTTTATGTGCAAATGTGCTGAAGACAGTTCCCTCTACTAACACTGATTATCAACTCACCTCGGTGAACCAAAGATGTATTTGAATATTTGTATTTGAATCCAGAGTCCATTAGCCTGAAGATGGGAGAAGTCTTTCTCGAAACGTAGCTCAAAAAAAGACTACGACTCACGACATAATAAATATCTACCATCTATGGCATCAACTGAATCGACAAGTGTTGGTATATTTATTTCAATATTGTCGAGCTCAACAAAAGAAAAACAAGACTTTATTACATATTTGCTGTTTTAAGCTGATATCATCGTCATCATGAGCAGCACTGCTTTCGTAAGACGTCGGCGACTATGGCTCTCCACAATACTCTGTCGTCTATTGATCGAAATAGATCAATAGTATTCATGTTAGTGCAACGCCCTATGTTATTCATTAACTTATATCACGGTCGGCCAACGGATTTACAACCAGGTACTCGACCTGTGAGGATGAGGTGTTCTAGTCCTTTATTTCTATTTATGTGGACGAAGAATGTCATTTGACTCTTAATCAAGAAATAGCATTTCACCGATCTGTAGCGTAACGAATGCAAAAGCCATAAGTCATGTACTACAAGCCACAAGTAAGCACATATATACTTTTTAGGAATTGTGGTACCTAGAGAAAGAAGAGAGCCACACAGAGTAAGAAACGTTAGCGTACTACTTTGTATAGAGGGTATATGGATTGAAAGAGACAGATTCCTGTAGATGTCTGTGTGTGATGTTTCACTTCGATACTCTCAACTATAATTATTGAAAATGGATAGGCCTCATGTATCTATTAATTGATATGTTGATCTTTGCCCCTGGATGCTTTGTTTGTTCTTAGTCCTTCTTTACCGTGTTTTTGTAACCTTGTCCGTAGATAGCTGCAATTCCTGCAATAGGAGATATAATAGGATCGTGGGATATTGAAGAAACAGATCGCATTCTTGAGCTTGTTGAAAAACAGCAGCAAGAATGGGTATCGGAGCATAGTACATTCACTAAAGCTGAAACGGAGAGGTAAAGCTGGACCATTTCTCGTTTTATTTAAAGGTTTTTATTATCCAATTTAGCTACACTGTGATATGTGGTTCCTTGGCTCAAGAAACGCCCAATGGAAAGGTGCTAGCAAATGCCAGCACCTCAGGGAATTTCTTGCATAAATCCAGAAAAGGAGTTATGGATATGGACTCAGATAGAGAGGAGAAACGGATGGGAACAAAGCCAGGGGTAACCAAGGGGTGGCGTACATGGACACTGGATAAGGAGAACTGCTAGGGTGTTATAATTGCCAGATCAACTGCAAAGGATACAACTTGTAGTTGCTTACGTAGATGATAAGGCTTGTTAACAGATTGTTATCAGTCAATGGGCGTATCTTATGCATAGGGGGAATAATGAGAGGGTGCCGGATGGTAGCAAGATGACATACTTGTACGTGTGTGATTCCCAACTCTTTGGATTTTCTCGAGCCTGCCTGTGTATCTTTGGTCTACTCGTAGTATCAAACTATTCAAACTCTTTTACTTTCGCAGGACGGAAACGGAGATTACGACCATAGAAGAAGAATACAAATGTCATCAAAAACAGGTATGGTCATAAAGTTAAAGTGGGGTGGAGCAATCTGGAATAACACCAATGTTGAATAATGGTACTATTTTTTAACTAGATTATGTATGACGATTGTATATACGTGATTTGTCATTTTCGCACTGTCATCACTGTGCGTCATGTAAAATCTGTAAATAGGAAGTAAAAATCGTGATAAGGAATGGCAGAGTAACGAGACAGATATCAAGATTCATTATGGCATTGCTCGAAGATAATGTATGATTAATTAATCGATTAATTGATCTATTGATCGATCGATTGATAGATTGATTGATTGGTAATTTTGAAGATCCCGTTAAAGAAAGGCCTCGGCGTGAGGCAAGTTACAAGCGGTCCTTTTAAGGTGGCCGTTGCTGCATGTATTTTATTAAATCACGTACAATTTAATCGTGCGAAAATAAAATGCCAGCTGTAAAGTATCCAGACTCAAGTGTAGTTAAGTCCGCTGGTATTTTGAAGAGTCCATCTTTCCCATTGATGTAAGAGGTATACGAAATACGTTACAATGTAAGTGTTTGTATCGCTCTGGCTGCAGTAGCCTAAACGCTTCTGTACGAATATTTGTTATATACTGACGAAATATATGATGATGATGATGATGATGATGATAATGATGATGATAATAATGATGATGATGATAATGATGATGATGGTGGTGATGGTAGTGGTAGTAGTGGTGTCGGTGGTTCCGGTCATGATCATGATAAAATTATTTTGGCAGTGGACTTGATGTCGGTTATGATAACGATGATAGTAAGTTTTCGAATGACATGACGAGCCACTAGACTACGACGAGATAAAAGCAGTCCAGACAACTGAGCACGTCTTATATAATTGCGTCTTTCAGCTGAGATTTATCACGCGTCACCGAATCAAGCTTCAGGAATGCTTTTGATAGTTTAACGTTTTCCGAATGCTGAGTGAAAAAGCCAGAGATTCCTTGCTGTTGGCTCAAGCCGCAGGATTTATAAAAGAGGAGGAAAGCTGTCTGCTCGGTGATGTAAACTCTACTTGAATACCTGTAGAAAGCAAGCTAGTCTAGTCCTTAGAAAAACTACATGAACCCCAGTGAATTCACTTGCCCTCTGCTTAAAGTCATGCTTTTAATGTTGATACTCCACTTTCCTCTGTCATGATTGCCAAAATACAAAACTCGTGAGGAGAGAATTTTTTTAAAGTGGTACTATTACTGGTTGACGCGGAAATCAAGAAAATCCCGTAGTTGACTGACAGATGACGACGAGCAAGTGGGTAATGACCCATTTAGAGAATGCGTGTTATCACTAGGCCCAGTCCCCATTCTCTAATCTCGTCTTCTATTGGCTGCGACACCTCACTGATGATAGAGACGATGATTAACGATAATTATGATGATGATTATGATGATAATAATTATGATGATGCTGATGATGATAACGATGAGTATGATGATGATGATGATGATGATGATGATGATGATGATGATGATGATAACGATGATTATGATGATGATGATAATGGTGATGATCTTAGTTTTGATCATAACGATGACAATTCTGGTGATATGATGATAGTTATGTTGATCAAGTCGATGATATGATTATGATCATGATGATGCTAATGATGGAAAACAATGATTAATCAGGTACAGCAGAAGAAAAGCTAAGATGCACTTAGATACACCCCCTTATCCCCTCCCTAATTCCCTCTTGTTTTTTAGCTGAGAAAGGCATACGAAGAGTTGAATAAAAGAATATTTGAACACGACAAGTGTGCTTTAGTTAGCGGATCAAAAGCCGAGATCACTCTGAAGGTAAAATATAATTTTAAGCTCAATCTGATGTGTACTTAATTTCCCCCCACGATTTTCACGTTCTTGTTTTTAATACGCGATAGACTATCCCAGTCCCATAGATGGTATGTAGCATATATACCTTACTTTAACATTACAGTTGCAGTATAGCTCTGGTCTGTCGCATATGCGCTCTGCATCGATTTAAAAAAACTCAAAATGAAAATGGAGGATACCGCATTTCTTATAATTCTATTGACTCAATACTGTCACTAGAAACTGGGAGAAGTTGATTTGAAATTTGGGGAAACTTGTAGAACACGTACTATTTGTTGTGATCTTTTTTGACTGAGAAAGGATTTGTATTGTGGGGAGACATGGAAGGAAGAAAATCATACACATAGAATGAGAAAATACAAAAATACTACAGCCATGATAAACGGAAAGAAGAGAGACATTTGAAATGAATGTGATCCCAGCAATAATAGGTTTTTAGGAGATTGAATCTGTTCACTGCAAATAGGTATAAGAAAACGCATTCAACTTCCCTGGTATACGAGTAGTTTCCTAAGCAAGCAGAGTCAATGAGCAAATAACGGCTAAGGGGGAAAGTGGAACTTTTCCGTCTATTTAACTCACGATGTGTCACATACTAACTAAGATTTGTCTTGAGTCCCAAGAAAAATATTTGTAAGATCTTGCAACTTTATTATTGTAGTTCTATGAGCTAAATAAACTAGGAAGTGCAAAACTGTTATCAATACGTTAGGCACGGTATGTAGCAAAACCCTTTTTAATGGTGGCATATGACTAGAAAAATGAGCTGATGAAGCACAATGCGGAGGGAAAGTGTGGCGTCACGATATTTAAAATGTTTGAATTATGGAAAAAATACTCAATATTCA
>JAAAKL020017227.1:0-10691 GCA_010016065.2 Carybdea cf. marsupialis auct. non (Linnaeus, 1758) | reverse complement strand
TGCTTATTAGGATGTACAATGAGAGATTGCAACTATGAGAAACATGCGATGATGCCTCTGTGCTTATTAGGATGTACAATGAGAGATTGCAACTATGAGAAACATGCGATGATGCCTCTGTGCTTATTAGGATGTACGATGAGAGAATGTAACTATGGGAAACATTTGCTCTGTAACAGTGGGCTTCTTTTTTATGATGGTGCTATTAATCGAGTAATGAAAAAATTGTGATAAATGAAACAGAGCCTTTATATTTCTACTGTTGTCACTTCTCTTCATAATTATGTTCGTAGTGTCCAGTAAAGAGTTAAAAAGTGAAGTGAAAAGCAAACTATGAAGTGATTTATAGTCCCAGGTGACAATGCTCTGTAGTTTTTATGTTAATTACAGAAGCACCCCCTTTTCTCTGATATTCCTTGCTTTTGCTAATAAACTTCCTGAATAGTTATTTTGATTGTTGAATTTAAGTCAAAAAGGAAGATAGTTCAAGTCCGTACAATATGATTAATCAATAATATCACTGATATATATCACTAAATTTGGACAGGCAGGGATATATTTTGGCGATAGTTACGGAATACACAGTGATAGTGTTAGGGGGAGGCCGACAGGGTCATGGCCCGAGGCCCCGCACATATATATGGCCCCGCGCTTCAATGCTAAGAAAATGGTATGGGTCTAACTGCCCATATTTATCTCGTGCAAGTAAGTGAAAACTTGAAACTATACCCACTGGAGGAAATACAGTGCCTCCGGAACTTCCGCAATACGATCATGTCTAAACTGCCTTGCAGTGCATGATGTTATAGGGACCCCGGAAAGGTTTGAGGCCCAGAGTCCCTGCACCCGCCAAAACCGCCACTGGGAATACATGCAACCTATTCCGATAAAGCATAAGTTCATTTCCGTCATCATCTTCTTCCCTGGCCAGCGTTTTACAGTAGCATGATTTACCGCCATTTTAGAACACAGTTTAGTACTCTTTAATTTAGTATATAATTTAGTATAAACAGCATTTATTCGCATTTCGATAGGAGAAACAACGTAGCTCAGAGACTTATCAGATTCTTAGTAAAACATTGTTCTTGAAGATGGAAGTTTAAGTAATAATAGAGATAGGTATTGCATCTTTAACGATGTTATGAGATTGAGAAAGAAGCCTACAAAAACGAAGAAGTATACATTGAAAGAGCTTAGAAAGCACATTTCATTTCATTCACGTCGAAGAATCGCTAGATTTATCTCGCAACACTCTGCAATTAGCCATCGTTATCCATGATCTATCCCTTCAATTTGTCCTTATGCATGTTTTCAGCACTGCACGAAGTTTATCGGTAAAGAGGCAGATCTTTTTCTCCCATACTATAGTTGGAAGGCAGTGGGTATAATCGATGTGGATAGGGAAGACAAGTTCATACTCTCCGTCTTAAATATGAAGAAATATTTTCTGATCGCGTTACTTTACTACATTTTAAAGCTGTAAAGTTCGATGTATGACAGATTTTATCAAGTTTTTCTTTCTTAAATTTTGCAGAACTCGACCCTTACATTTATTTCCCGTATGTTGTAAAGAAGTTTAGGATTTTAACATGATCAATAATAGGAAACTATTCATGTGACATTAAATCAAGTAAATAGAAACAAGGTATTTCGGGTGACTAATGAAGTCGTCGGTGGCAGTTTTAGGAGGTGTTCAACTATACTGTATCTCAGGCCTTCAGTCTTAAGCCTCCGGGGGAAGGGGGCTGTACTTCAATGCCCCAAAGCGAGTGCCCACATTGATCCCGTTGATGTTAACGGGATGTTTCATTGCATAATGTCGTAGCACCCCGTTGCCTAACTCATCCCAGAACTCTACACCCTGTAAAGGCCGGCAGTGTTTATCGACCTGTTAATCAAGTATATCTGATTGTACGTTTAAGAACTTACTAGAGAATATAAAAATATACCATCACATAGGTTCAGAAATGGAACTTTAACTTGCCCACGGAGCGATGATGAACCTGTAGATCAGCTCGCCGCGAATGTCTCATTTCCCGGTTCGGACGTAGGTGGTGACATGTTCATATTTGTCTTGTATCTTTTCGAACTTTCTAAGTTTCAAATGGTGTCTTTTTAAGATACCTAAGACGTAATTGTACTTTATGTGAATCGTATTTATTCTTTGTTGATTGAATTGTTGATCATTTATAGTACAAGATAATAAATTCTTTTGATATCTTTGAGTTTAGTACTGGCTATTATCTGCCGTATCAGTTGATTTTATTCATGAATAATGGGCGTGCTTACCCAGTTTAAGTTATTGTTTACTTGTTATGACAGACAAACTAGCGAGTTTAGATGTTTCTATAATCTTCAGCATGATAACTAAGGAAACAATTATGAAATATTTCGGAATTGCATAATAGCAAATTGAGAGGGTTTGGCTTGTCGAGCCATTGCTTTGTTGGCGCAGTTGGTAATTTGCTACAAATTTGACAGTCAGGGTTCTACAAACAGCTACAAAGAACTCAGTTATTTCTTCAGTTATTTCAGGGCCATCTAATGTAGATCGTGGATTGTTAGGCCGAACGTTTCAAAGTGTGCGTTCTTCGCAGAATAGACTAAGTGGGAGAGGCTGTTGCTTAAGGGGCTTTACCCCAGTTTTATAGAAACATTACGCACCTAAAAGTATTCTGTGTCTTAAGGACATTTATGTGGGCAACTGTGTACTAGCCCCTACCAAAGAGAATTTTCTACTATTTTATTAGGGTCATAGAAAGGGAATTACAAGCGGTCAGATCATTGCTAAAAATGCGCTAAGTAAAGTCAATTCTGTTTTCATCTAATACCTCGGTGAACCTCTCCACACGGTACTATGCGATTTGGAATCAGTGATCAGCACTGGTTTCACTAAAATCTTAAGGTCCTGTTTTTAATTCTGTTTTCTACTACAGAAGCTGTATCTTTCAATGTTACAAGTCTATTCTTCCCGAGTTAAAATGATTATGGATTAATAAATGTGCGAAGGAAAATCCTCTTCCTCTACTCTGTGGTTTCACAGTGGGTGGTACACCCAATCCGAATTCCTTTTGTAAGCCGCTTTTACGGAGATATTCCTTTGTGTGTGTAGGAATGATGTACGTTTTTCTCGCATTTTAACCACAAAAGATAGATGCAAGCTTTCAGAATGTGTGGTGCCTCTAACTATTTTAGAAGCATGCAGACTTTAAAGATACGAAGCAATGCCGCTGGTAATAGTTGATTCATGATGTATTTTTATGGGTATAGTAAAAATTTCTTATGTGATTCTTGAGAAGGAAGAAAGGAAGAGGTAAGGAATTCGTTATGTGACACCACAGACGACTTTTCGGGGGTCACCAGGCTCGGTTGATAGTGCGCACGCCGCGAATGCATGCATCACGGGTTCTACTCCCGTTGGTGACATACTTTTCGATTTCTCTAGTATCTACCCAAATTTAAGAAGTCTTTTTGTGCAACTGCTTTGGGAGTTTGTATGCGGCATATCATTTGCTTTTAAAATGATGCCATCTTCGCGTTCGAGTAAGGGTAGCAAATTAGATGTAGAGAGCACTCAACGCGATTCTCAGACTTTGTATCTCAGACCGATGTTTACGTATTACGTGTGGTGCCTCATGGTCTTCCTATTCATGTATGGCATTTTCAATACGAGGCCAAGTGGTTAGTAGTGGCTTATAGATCTACACGTCAGAAAGAGGCTGTACCAATCCCTCTCATACTTTAAGTACTCTAGTGACAACTGTTATTAACTGCCCATGCCGACGAACTGTTTAGGTACATTCTTAAAGAGCAGTGAGAAAGAAAATGTCTGTTTTTACGCGGTAAAATTATTATGCAATGCCCGTTCATTTTTGTTGAGTGCACTTGAGCGGCGAGAATAAAATGGGCAGGGTTCTGCTCAGTAAGACCGCCGGCAGTCTTAATATTTCATTTTCAAGGCATTTTCAATATTGCTGTCTTTTAAGCGTCAGAAAATTCTTGAAATAAAGTCGAGAAAAAACCAGAAAAATAAAAAGTAGAGAGAGAAAGAAGAAGGAGGTCGACCCAAAATGGGTGCAACGAAGTTTACCCTTTTTCATAAGTTGTCATGAGTAAGTGCCGTTACTATCGAAGATCAATACAGACCACTTCACCCATTTCATCAATGCGAGGCTCTCCATCCGAAGTTCAGTACCGCTGAACAACGGTGCCGATCATAAGATCATGAGTCCCTGCACAGCAATTTTGCTGGCTTCCTCCACTGATATCTGCCGTGCATTGTTATCCTTTGTTCTGGTTTTTTTGAAGACATAAGATGTAATATTTTTTATGGTATGTGAGTGGTTACTCAATGTGGTTGCTGAATGTGGGTTACTCAGTGTGGTTACTCAATGTAGTCAGGTGGCGGTGATCAAAATTGAAAGGACTAAAGCTATTTCGAGGGACCCAGCGGCTTTGAACTATGCACCGTAGAAGAACCGGGTTTTAAAGTATGGGGCTCGAGTTAGACAAATCTATCCAGTTTCATTCTGATACGCTACCCTTCGATATATGTGACAGCTTGATACGTAGTATACTGTATAAAATCCAATTGCCCCAATCAAGTATTGATTTTGTGGTCTGTTGTACATTATATAAAATAGAAACCCCTTGTTTAATGTTTGCATACCGGAAGAGCACCCCTTCAAAGTTCAAGGGAGACTTTGTTCTCAGATAGCCTGTTCGGAACACCGACGAATAATAGTCAAATTATTGTCAAAGTGCTCGAAATTTCCATGTTTTTAGAATGCTGGAGCGTTACGGGCTACAGTGATTCTTGCCGCAGTGGTTTAACGAAGTCATAAATACACTTGGTTTGTGTTTATTGAATTTGACTTGATTTGATTTGCAAGTGAGCTAGATTGATTAGATTTAGTTTCTATCCTTTATTTCATTTTATTAAGTTAAAATTTGAATGCCATTGATTTAAAGCTTTTTCATGTAGATTTGAATACTTGGCATGTGGATCGTTGCTCTCGATCTGCAATTAAGATACGCGTTTAATGCAAATACCGATTATTATTGTACTAGCGGAAGATAGTCGAATCAAGCTTCTTGGTTGCACGTGGACATAGGGGGCCAGAACACAAAATATCATGAGCCAGGGAATATCCTGAATCATCATCGTGAATTCAGAGAATCTGACTTCCAAAACCTGCCTCAATAATTTCTTCGAAAATATAAAAGTTTTTTAATTCACAAATTTTGTAAGAAGTTATTTGTAAAGGCGAGTGAATTTGAGTAAGATTATTACATTACATATTATTGACAATTTCGGAATTCATTCTTTATTGAATGACACAATGATCGTGCTTTTGTTTGGCAGATCAATATTACATATGCTCCGCCTTCCCGATAATCTCGTAAATGTCCGCTCCTGGTTTGGATTCACTTATAATGGCGTTCTGTGTGTTTGATTTACAATTCACAATTTTTTAGGAGCGTAAACCTCATAAATTAAAAATTTTCTTAAAGCATGTTTCGTAAGTCAGCATTTCATTATTGTACTATTTTGGATTCGAGACTTCACAAACCTCATACCCATGTTGAGGTATCCACAATCAATTCTGTTTAAGCATGTTTAACATCGCTATAAGCATTAAACACTAGCCGCGGTTTCCTCGCTTAGGTGATGTGAATTGGAACTTATGTATTGCTGCAAATGATATTTATTTGCACTGCATGTACGGGTTAAATAGGTTTTCTTTTACTCCTACAATGGGATCAGGCATCAATGTGAAGAGCCGCAGGTAATTTCAATTTTTGTTCTCGGTCCACTATCAAGAATATAACCGGCACGCCTTTGCTTTTGAAGTAACTTAAAACGTTGATGACGGCATCCAGAGATATCCGGGCGCTGCCTTTTCTTCGCTGTGTCAGGACTGTGTAACGATGTTCCGCCACAGTCTTTCGTTTGACGTCATGATGCTTTGATCGGGGGTCGATGAACATTTTGTCCTCTGAACAAAAGACGGCATTCTCTACTGGACCTTAAAATGCTATTACTGTGGATAAACATTCCGCGTTTATGACATTTTTGTTATGATCTCAACTAAATTATGTACATAACCGCAAGAAAATGAAGGAACAGCACAACGGTTTTGTACTCTGAATTCTTCGCATTCGTTGATGGTTGGGATGTATAATTGAGCAAAATAGGGCGTGAGGTTCATAAGTCAATAGGGCTTTTGGAGGGCAGTATGATAATGATGGTCTTTGTCAAGATGTATGGGACGAGGTGAGTAAGATTCCGGTGAATCACTACAAGTTTAAAAGCGAGAAAGCCCTTCCTGTGAAAGGTATCCTATCTATTCAGCTCTCCCACTGCCAAGCACACACGGTTGATTATAGATTAGCCATTTAATTAAATATAATAAGGTAATTGTACACATATGAACAAAACCTATCAAACTGTGTAACAATCGACGTTTTAAAAGAGGTTGATTTAACTGGACTATCTATTACACACACGTGTAAATGCTCAATGAGGCATTTGAAGAGGATATGGAACTTAATCCGGAAGGACAAAATCACCATCGATGAACCATCATACGTCTTACTGAGCAACTTGCTTTGGATGACATGTCATTTAAGAAGTGTCTTAGGTCGGAGGGCATTTTCACAGAATGGCAGAGGAAATGCTGGTAAACTAGGTGCTGTGCGATGGGCATACAAGACCCTTACGAGATATAAAGAAGGAACTAAATGAAATTTGGAATTGCAAGGGAATTTAAAGGTACAAAGCAAGCAATAGACAAGAGAGCCATACAAAAAGAGCTATTAAACGAAAACCTTACCCTTCATACAGCCCTAGTCATTTCACATGGCCTCAATAGTAGTGCTTCCCCTTGAAGAATTATCCTCAAAAATGGGCCCACCTATCTCATAATAATGTTGTATAATTCGCAGGTATCTTTTTTATCTCTATTACATTTTATGGAGTCTGATTTGCTTATTTTGTGTTTGATTTTGTTTGAGGGGAATGATGGCGGTTTAAGTTCGCTCTTTTCTTTATACTTCCACTTGGTTTATAATACTTTTCGGGTTTTTTTGTCTTTTTTATAACTAGGCAGACATTTTGGCCATTTGTCAATGTATCAAAAAGAATGTCCACTCCCAAAATGATAATTGTTGATTTGAGCTCCCCCTTCGAATGAACACCTCTAACAAACAAACATGTCCTCTGGAAGTCCACCTTTGAAATGAGCACTTAGACAAAGTACAGTACGACATTACCTACTGTGCTGATTACGTTCTTCAACTGTAACTGGCACAGACGAAGAAAGAAGTGAAAACAGGAGATATATGGGATTTTGGGGTTTGACATAAGAAGTCGAATTCTTTACTCCCACTCAAGTTTTATGTAAAATTGCGACAGCAACAGTTGCCCCATTGCATGCGTTCGGGACATTTTGTGACAGGTTGTTGTACAATTGTGGAAACGTCAGTCTTGTTAAGGTTGATATTCCTGTGACTCACGAGTTGGTTGCGGCGTTTTGCGCGTCAAGTTGAGAAAAATGGTCAAGGGGTTTTGCGGAACTTGAAACGGCTTCTCATAAAAAAAACCTCCAGCAACTGCGTTACATCTTTTATTCTGCCGTTGCACATGTTAAACACATGTTCCCGTGTTAAAGCTATTCATGTGGACGATTTCTTTATACCTACTTTCACAAGATTTTAGTCAAATTCATTTAGTTTATTTTGTGTCTCCAGGACTCCGACAACAGCAAGACTAAATCAATTGGATGGCATTCGGTGTGACAACCATGTTATATTATCTCCATTATTAGTTCGTGCCTGCAATTTATCTCTTTCCTAACCACTGCTGGATGCTCTGAGGTTTGTTTCATGTGTGATGAATTGAGGAACCCAGTTATCTTGCCTGCCGAGACTTGTCAAATCCGATATAAAGACCTTTCAATACTGCACGAGCGAGACACAAAAAAACATCTGCTCCAGATAGTATCATTTTCAGCCGATTCGTAGTTCAACTTAATGAATTGAGAATTCGATAAAAAGGCCCAAGATTATGACGGAAAATGCAATTCATTCAACTTTTATATTTCTATTTAGACTTAAGATATAGCCATATTTATTCAACTGAAATTTTGAAAATGTCTGAATCTGTCTTCGTACATGCGACATTTCACAATCGTGAAGCGACAGTGTATAAATTTGTGTAAAAGATCGGAAGTGTAATTTATTAACAGTAGTACAAAACAGTTTTCTAAGATAAGGGGCTGTACTCCTGGGTGGTCTTGTAGACGTTGATTGTAAGAGATGATATAATCTAGCGGTTGTGTTACTCCGTGCTGCAAAGGAAGGCGTTGTATACTTCCCTTTCTTTCCGATTGCCTAAAGTAGTGTCAGCTTGCTCTATTTCAGACTCATCACGGAGTGTAATTAAAGATCCGTGGCGTAAAAACGAGTTCTTGATTTCATTAGATACAACAGTAAAGCTCAGGTCTATTCTCCCTTTGCCATGTGTCTGGATGTATTCGGTCAGCGGTAAATCCGTGTTATCTATGCGTGATCATTGATTTGTTGTGAGAAAAGTAGGACTGATTATAGATTATTAAGCCAGGTTCACAAACAAATGATCTGAAGTGCTGAGCCCTAGAACTGTCCGGAAGCTAAGGATGATTAAGTCCTCGTGTGACCTCATAACTCTAGGACAGGAAGATGTGATAATCTGTAGCACTTTGGACCTTTTTTGCAGTGGGACACACCACACAAAGAAAAAGGTTGCTGCAGGCCCTTCAGAATTTCATAGGTATGCCACTGGGTTCAGTGATGTAAAATGTACATACTTAATATGTAATTGTTTACAGGGTGCACTGTGTGTTGTTGGTAAGTTCAGCTGTTAGACGTACCAGAGGCTCGTGTCGTCTTTTTGTCATACTTTGAAGTCAATGACCGTCCATGTTTTCTTTCATTTATATTTTTTTAGCGGTGAAATACTGTCACGAACGATTGTGTTCACGGTTATTTTGTTTTAAGCACTTATCAGGAGCCAATATCTGACGTATACAGGGTTGTTGTTGTCTAGCACAATATAAATTAATTTTTTGATAATTAGTTCATTTTGCTAGGTAGCGTTTAGAATGTAATGATAGGTGCCATATCTGATTGTTTTACTAAGAATGATTTTCTGCACTTCTTGTAATCTCCGCCCACAATTTTTCTTATTCTTAGGATAATTTCTTTTAATTGGAAATTGAAAATAAAGGGAAGGGGTTGTAGACCCCATGGCCACTTTGTAAGGTAGTGTGCTTTGAGTTACCCTCATTCTATATTATATAAATGATCTGTATTATCTGATTATATTTTTTTTGTTTATTTTTATGTCGCTGCCTCTTTAAATCGAGGTCAACTATACATTGTCAAAGCTATATCATCTTTAAGGCTTGTCCTTTAAATCGTCTAATTAGACCCCAACCTCAAATAAGCCCTCGTGTGAAATTTCTCAAGTAATAATGAGCCCGCGTCCCCAAATAGCCGCCCATACGAGCTAAATTAAATTTATTTTTTACTTCAAGAAGACCCCGTTATCTTCACAAGAGTCTCCACGGTGGCTCAAATGGGTTACCCTCCTTCTTTTTACTAATGGACACTGAAGAATAGATGAATAAGTGAAAAGATGTTGTATTTCAAGAGAGACAAAACACAACTGGGTAGTAATAAGAATGTAGCCAGTGCACCCCAACTTTCAGACAAGCCTTCCCTTTTAATAAGCCTTCTTGTGAATTTGTTCATGAAAATCCCCCGGGAACATATTAGACGATTTAGTGTATTTTTTTGCTTGCTGTCGTTTCCATTGTTAAGTTATATTTGTTTTTTTTGAGTTAATAAAATGACATATGAGAAATGGCACTTTATGAAACCTTACGTTTCATATTGGTCATATCACTAGACTGTGTCAATATTTATGGTGCAGCAATGATCAAGTGTATTGGCATGGAGGAGATAAGTTATTGTACACTCCCGCTGATGTTTCATTAAAGATACACAGGTAGGTTAGTTAAATATTTAAAGAAACGTCAATGTTATTTCGTACACTTTGTCATTTTGCAGTTTCACAAGTAACTTTGAAAATTGGTTCAATTGGGATGAAATAATAAAATATATGTCTAGCAAAAGGTTCCCTTAGTGGCTAAACCCTTTGATATATCCGTTATGCAGGATTTGATGGATATTGGAAACTCGGCAGAATGCTAGGCCCACCCTAGCGTCACAGATTAATCATAATTCTTTATCATGGTTAGAATTGTTTTGCTTAGGATTTGTGTATACATCATTTTTACACGTTAATAATTCAACCGAGATATATATTATATGTCCTTTACAAGAGCAGAAAAGAAAGTCCTAAAGGGAAAAGAAATAAATGAGGGCTAGCATATTCACCATTTTGGCTTGGTGGGGCTTTGTAGGGAATGTAGGGACTTAATCTGTTGAAGATTATGGCGTTGATAACAGTTTCCAACTAGCATTCAAGACAAGAAAACAAAATTTCTAAATCACTTCGTGACAAAAGGTGACAATTGTGTAATTTAGTTCGTCCATTTAAGTCGTCCCGTATCCACACACAAATTTAGGTCGACCTAAATTGATTTAGTGCATCGGTTGGACGAACTAAATTCGACGATCTAAAT
>JAAAKL020017226.1:0-10691 GCA_010016065.2 Carybdea cf. marsupialis auct. non (Linnaeus, 1758) | reverse complement strand
CTACTAACATGAAGTAACTAATAGAACCCAGGTTGAGTTTTGGCAAATGGGAAACAATATAGAGCCATCTAAATGATTTAAGACCACTGGAGAAAAACGCCGTGTTGTGTAACAATAAATTTTCTAGTTATCACTTTACGTTTCAGTATCCACTGCTGCCATTTCTAAGTGATAAGGAAGACATGTTCCTCGATGCAATGACTATCCGTAGAAGCCGAAATCATCCAGACAACAGACGTACGTTTGGATAAATAGAAAAAAGTTGCAATTCAGTCAACAAACTGCAGCAGGACGTTATCTTAAATAAATTTTGCAAAAGAGTAAAATGCTACTCACCTCTATGACGATGAGATGTGATTTTGACCTTGATGCCTATGAGCTGTCCGGGCTCGTAGCATGTTGGAACCACATCAGTTACATATTTGCCACCAAAGACATGTCCTTGAGAAGAACCAAACGGATCTCCACATACTCCACAGCGCCCACCTGCTGATATCCATTGGTATCGAAAGCCACCACAATTTAACCGATTGGGGTAATATCTTTCAGCTGACTCTTGTTCTCTCTGACTCCATAGCAAATTTCTACTTGTTGGCTCAACAAGATGGGCATGCCCTATGACGTCAGTGGTGCAATGGAATAGTATAAGGGATATGCTGATTGTTTCACAGATCATGAGTATCAATGATGTCTGGAAGTCTTTAATCTTAAAGGGTCTGTTTGCAATAGATGTGTGAGCCTATCTGTTCACATTGCAGCTTTATCTATAAGGCAACTGAGAAACCGTGCCCTGATTTGGACAAAGGTCTAATAAGAGACATGCTTTCGTTACTTGGACCTCAGTTGACAGGAACGCAAGGTCAACCAATTCCGTGCAGAAGCAATCAACAATTATGTCAGTACATGAACTGTGTAATAATGTATTTCTGTATATGAAATAAAGTCATCTGCGGCCTTCTCCCGTTTACATAGAGATGAAAAATGTGTTACGTTTTTAAAATTCAGAAGTTAGCTTAGAATTAGCGCAGGTAAACGAGGCAATGAAAAGAGAGACAATGCGATTATGAATTCGTATAACCAATGATCGGATGCAACCGACCTTTTAAACTGTGTATTAGGTTGCTTGCTGCATACTATCATTTGCGTAAATATCGACCAGTAATACGTTTCATAGTTCTGAAAATGATTACAAGAGGAAATACAACTATCCAAACAAGGAAAAGGCATATGTATCCTGCTTTCAGTTTCCGCAAGAGCTGGGTGGTAAGAGGTTTGATTTGTAGATTCTTTACCCAAACATTGTCATGAGGTCAACACAAGAAAGTTTTAAGCAAGTTTGACTTCATAAAACATTCAAGACCTCTGTAAAAGATTTTGGATATTGGATATCTGATCCTCTCTCATCTTTTTGTAGCATGATTGATAGCAAAAATAATTCTTCTTGCATTACAGTCTAAATGAGGGAACATATCAGCAATAAATATTCCAAATACTACCAATTGATTGCCAAGTTTATCCATAGGCCTACATAGACTCTGCTTAGTGATTGAACTCTGCACTTGATGTTCTCAAATCTATTTAGTACTTTAACTGAATATGTGAAAGTGAATAAAGCGTAACTTCATCCGATCTTTAAGATAACTAAACATTGCACATCCTTTCACATGGATGGAACAAACGGATAAGATATCCTTGATCTTTTGTTCTTGTTTGAATTTACAAAGCTCGTCAGAATGAGGGGAGTGCTATTACGTGATGCAAGTACCTTTTAAACATCCTAGCTTTACCGTTACATTGTTTTTCTACGGCCAAAAATTATTACTAGATTTGATTCGTTTGAATCTACATCTCCCATTTTCATTTAAATGCATATTTTGCTGTTTATTTACTAACGGACATCCCAGATTGTTTTATCGACCACGCTTATATAAGACTTGCATACTTTAGCATTTTACCTTTGATAATGACTTAACGATGTGAGACGAAAGTGTTTAGGAAAGAAATGCATATTTTATCTGTAAACCATGCGTGGTCTTATTCAGTGGCGTAGGATATCACTTTGGACCAGGCTTGCTACAAAAACAGTTTTGCCACAACTCCCTTAACATACCAGGTACATCTATAGAAGTGCTGTTTTGTCTTTGAAAGGCTATCTTCACTGCAAATCTATCCCTCTATCTGTCTCAATAAACTTAGAAATAACATCATCATAAGAGTTGACCACAGATATTTGCATCTAAATCGTACCACCTCCCTATGATTCTATTGTTTTCATTGACGTTGAGCGTCATAGCACGCCTTGCCTCAACAGAAGCTGTACAGAGACTTCATTCAGCACAAATGAGCAACTTGGCGTGTATTTCAATACAAACTTGTAACAGATCAGTGAAATGGATATATTGAGTTGCCTTTGGGCTTAAAAAGAATTTACCAATGAGGCGAAAAGGAACTTGATTTACAAATCACCACACTTAGATCTGATGTAATGAAGAGACTAGTAGATAATTAAAAAACGTACAAATATTTTTCCGTTCTATATGTTTATAAGCGTGCGGTGCACGCCTACCACAGCTGGAGAATACGCCTCTGGTTTTATTGTCAAGGATTATATTGCGAAAGTTGTCTGCTGTGACAAAAGATTGCTCCGCGGCATCTCCAAGTGTAAAACCATGGTGAGAAACTTGAAGATCTTATTACTCTGGTCTTTATCGGTTTCAAGATAAACTGTTTGAAAAAGTTACTTCATAAAATTTCAAAATCATTGCGATATTTCAATCTTGAGTCTGAGCAGAGACAGAAATTGGGTGAAGGCAAAGAAAATGTTTTCGACTTTTCTAATTTATGATTGAAGATGTCGAGGATCTGATATTACTAACGGTGTTTTAAGGAGAAAAAAGTTTTGAATAGTTATAAACTGCCAACTAAATAGCAATATCTAGAAGGGTGTGTCGTGGGCAACTCCATCGTCGCCCTTGGGCTACGGGAGACTGGTATTCAAATTTGGCGCTCCTGTCTCGTTTCCATTCCCTTAATCGGCATAAAAGATGGTAGACTATATTCTGAGAAATCTGATGGCTGGTTTACAGGGGTTGGCGCGAAGAAAATTTCGAGATATTTGGTTAGCGATTTCTCGTATCAGTAATCTGAAAATTATGATATCTGATAAAGATTCTGCACGAGAATTAGATCCATCTGCAACGTTTTCTAATGGAAATTATCGATCCATGATGGCGAAGGTAAGGATATGCAGACTCTTTGATTACTAACGTACCGGTAATCATAAATGTTAAAATGAGCTCATATTGAAGTGAGGGCGTAATTATCTCTTTTCACTTCGCTTATGTTTTCCATTCAGCTGATAGTTCTCCATACCCCCAGCCTACGAAGTGTGTAGGGCAAACTTAATCTTAGCAGTTTCCGAGTTACCGTAACTAGGGTCAATTAGAATAGCATGCCTATCGGGCATTTTTTGTTGTATACCGGTACTATATTTCGAGCGTAGCCCATTGCCCAACCAGAGTGGGCAATGTCCTTGAGAGAGAGAGAGCACATATACAGGGGTGGTCTCCCGTTTCCTTCTCCAACCGATATATACTCTTTGTATCGCATCGGGCTAGGTAGTATTCGAATTCACAACCTCTGGCATACTAATTACCGTATATTGTTGACAATGTGTTGATTGATATCTGCTGTTGTCAATATTTGTGTTTTGTGTAAACATAAGTGTACATTAAGATTCCAAGCGACTGCAAAATGATGTTCTGTCTCATGTTTCTTAACTTACCCAACATGGACCCACAAATGCTATAATTGGCAATTAGGATGGCATATAGCACTGTAGACAGATTCTCAGTTGTGTTCTCTCCGTAGCTTTTATTTCCTCCATTGATGATGCGGTTTTAATGCCGTGCACTCACCTTTTCAGGGGCTAGGGCAGTGCCCATGTACATTGGACTTGTAATTGGAGCATAGAGCACTTTAAGACCAGATACTCTTCTAGGCGTCACAAATGGCCCTTCCCGGATTTGAACCCTGACCGTCTTGAACTGAAGGCAAGGAACTTATCCACTAGACCACGGCGGCTCAATTTAATCCATTGAGAACAAATTATTGTTATTTTTATAATAATGCTTCTATAAAATTGTTGAAATATAAGAACTGCCCAATAACTCCATATCCCATTATCAACCAATTTACAATGAACCTATAGTAGAGAACTGAAAATGACAGTTGATGACTTGGCATGTAGCAGTGAAATGTTTGGTTGAATATTTTCCTACTTTCAGACCATGTATCATTTCAAGGCAACAGCTAAGAAGCTGTATGATAAAGAGTTAATAGCACTTGTTGTTATTGTAGCCAATGACAGGAAAATGTCTGATAGGAGATTTGAAAGCAAATTTTGATAATGGATGGAGAGTGAGTTTTATGATGAACATGTGGCAACAATGTATTGCAAAACTGATGCCTGTGCCGGGTTTTGATTCACAGCCTTCCGTATTGCAGTCCAGTATGCTACCCACTACAGTACACAGGCTTGCTCTCCTGAGAGCACAACTTTAGGCATACCACGTTCATTATACAATACACTCCATTAAACCATGACTACACAATGACGTCAACCTACACAATGTGAACATTCATTACAGGAAGGTGATGTCACAATGATCAACTTCCAACACATCTCCATTTAATGTCACTCCATTCCCAGGTTTTACAATCTTTCTCTAAGTCTTTTTTGTTTATCCAGATGGTTGTTTCCAGGAACCTGTATCCTAAAAACCCTGCCAGGTGTATCCTCTTCACATCTCAACACATACTCCAATCATCTTAACCTCCTTGTTACCAACATCTTACCAATCTCTTGCAATTCACATTTCTCAGCACTACTGCACCACTAACACCATCTCTCCAGGTGGCTCCCACCACATTCCTCAGCATTCCCTGTTCACATGTGACTATCATCTGCTCTACCTGTTCCAACATGCTCCATGTTTCTGATTTATATCGCAGTAGTTCTTTTCAAAAACGAATAATGCAATTATGATTGCATAATAGGATCCATGACCCAAATCCCCCCCCTGCTGAAGTCTGTTGGTATAGGGAAGACAAAATTAGCTTGCTTTGAGTGCCATATTATTGCAATGGCTGCATCCCATTGCAACTCCTCTACTGTTACAACTAACGTAATGTATGCATATAGTACCCAGGAAGGTGAATGATTACTTGTCATCCAGTTTGATGTTGTTGGTTCCACTCTTCAGCGGTTTTGACAGATAACTTATACAGTTTTTTATGTGTTGCTCTAGAGTAGGTAGTAGGTGACCAAGCTTGTGTCATGGACAAACTGTGTTGCTTCCTTGTTCTTTATACCAAAGTAGTAACTCATCAAAATCACAGTATGTTTGTAATTGCAATCATAAATTATTCATAATAACTATTCCATTGACAAACTACCATAGAATGAAGTCACTGCTGCTGGTGAGTTTGTGAAACAACGACTGATAAAATTTAACTCAACTTACTAAATCTAACAATAGAGTGTACCAATCCAAGAGATAATCAAAACCAATCAGTTGATAATGTGACAGCTGAAGGAAATTATTTAAGTGGAGTGTGCAATAAAAATATGTTCAGCCAATACGCAACAAATCCTCTAACTTTTGCAATACGTGTTTCGTTGACATACATAAATATTACTTCTTGGCAGGGATATTATGAGAAAATTATGGTGTGAGGGTTCTTTGGTGTTTCTAAAGTCTTCCCCTTTTGCCCAGTTTTCTAGTGATCTTTTGGAAAATGGGATTCAGCACTCTTGTCATTGTTTTTTTTTCTTTAATAGATTATTGCTTCACTTGTAGAGATTTTCACACGTCGTGTTTTGAACTGACATATTTTTAAACGTCACAGAGATGATAAAAAATAGTAGGGATAATTTAGTGAAATTGCCAGGAGCAGTGGGACATTTCAAACAATATAAACTATCTTGCATGTTACTGTAGTTACTTAGTATTGGTGACCCAGATGGCACTAAGCGCACATTTTCATGCTCAAGTTGTTCCCAATTTTTCATGCCCAATTTTCCCCCAATTATTCATGCCCAATTTCCTATTTGCATTGAAACAAAAATAACAACACCATCAAAACATACGCTCTGTAATTGGCCTTCCTCCCATTCTTTCTTCAGGTCTTTTGTACTCATTGAATGGCTTAGGTTAAAGGTATTAGTAGCCGCCCGTACATGATAAGTTTCCAATCTTCCATTGTTCGGACGTGCAGGTAGTAAGACGAGGAGGATTCGGAAGCAAAGGAAAGAGAAAGGCTAGCCCTATTTAGGAACGACGTGCTTCGTTAAATGCTACATTTACTTCACATGACTTACCTCAACCTCTATATACTTCTTGAAACTGCAGTTAGACGCTCAGATTCTCATCGATTTTTGAGCTAAGCTTCATTGATTTGATCGTTCTTTAAGGTATTCGACCCAAAAGGACCGATTATTGCACTGGCATTTTCTACAGGGTCACTTTTAGCGATGTTATTCTGCCGTCCTTTGAACGCCCCCAAGAGTATAATGAATCATTTGGTTCAATGTATAGACGGGATCACAGCCGAACATGGATGATCATTATCAGTCGCAAGCATTTTCCGGTAATCCCAAACTTTCTCGTATTAATTGTACCACTCTTCTGTAGGAAATGGTTTTATATGATAATAGAGGCTACGCAAAATACACATAATTTTTGTTAGTAAATCATTCTTTTTGTAACGATCAATGTCAATTATTGTCCGATATTGCGAGTCCATTATGTGCTGAAATGAACACAACTCTTTTCTGAGTCTTAAAGTCTTGATCATTAAGCTCGTACATTTCAGCTCAGTTTCTTTTATCGCTGCTCTTTTCAGGCATTCCTGATCTTCTCTGTATTACCATGAAGATTTCTAGATACCATCAATCTACTCAATTATTCTATCCTAATTGCCTTCCTCTTGATATACCCACTTGACCTTTAACTGTAACAAGAACAATCCTCTTCTCGACCATTCGGTACGGACGACTTGTGGCGTACGTTCTTTCCGGTATAGCGTTTGTAGGGAGAGTCCGGGAACAAGTTCCAGTAGACAAACACTTTTGAGTTCTGATGATGAGGTCTGCAGTAGGTAACCATAGTACCTATTCAAGTCGATGTCCACTTCTTAACTATTGATGTAGAATCAAGAATACCGAGCCACTTCGCAACACCATGGCAGAAGATCGTCTGTTACTGTGTTGACACAAACATTTTGCACCGTGATAATAACTGAGTTAAGCCCTGGCTCGGTTCTAATAGCTTGTTTAACCTCCAGTGCTTCGAGTATACTATTAAATTGATCAGTTGTCAACGCGCATGTTATTAGTATACGTAATGAAGCGATGCCACAGCACTTCTACATCACCTGGAAAGAGAAGCTAAAGTGGTGGGCCTAAATGTAAATGCATCAAAAACCAAATGCATTAACTTCCATCAACTAGGAACAATTCAGACGGTGTCAGGTGAACCAATCACATCTGTTAAATCCTTCGCTCACCTAGGAAGTGAGATTACTCCTACAGAGAAAGACGTAAATACCCGTATAGCAAAGGCATGGGTAGCTCTCAACAAAATGGATATAAAATGGAAATCCAAACTTCCAGTTGGTTTAAAGAGAAATTTCTTCCACGCAACTGTAGAATCGGTACTTATGTATTGCGCAACAACTTGGACACTAACAAAAGCCCTAGAATCAAGACTGCATGGCACATACACAAGGATGCTCAGAGCCGTACTGAACATATCGTGGAGAGAACATCCAACCAAGGCTCAGTTATATGGAAACAGCCCCAACATCTCTGCCATCTTGCGAGAAAGGAGAATGCGCTTTGCAGGGCACTGCTGGAGAGCGAAGCAGGAACTTGCCAGTGATCTGCTGCTCTGGATGCCGAAGCATGGTTTTAGGCAAGTTGGACGCCCCGCCATGACATACATAGACCAGCTATGCCGTGACGCGGAATGCCAGGCTGAAGACCTTCCAAACTTGATGCAGGACCGAGATGGATGACGTGATAGAATAAATGTCCGAGTAAACTCGATCAGATGATGATGATGATGAACCCTTCAATAAAGACAGTTTTTGAGCAGTTTTTCGGTATCTGCAAATAGTTTTCCTGAAAGATGGAAAAGTTTTTCTGAGAAAAGTTGGAATGTCCCAATGTCATATGGTATGAATACACCTTTCATAACAACCCCTGTTTGAGACATAGTGGAGTCCCCCCTTTTACACTTTTGTATCAGGGATCCTCTCTCACAAAAGAAATGATCACTATTACTGCCATCATTAGCCTCCTGAATGCAACAAATTAGCCTATCGGACGTAAATCCTACCAGTGTTTTTAGTTTGCTCCTATTTTTATAGGAGGATAGTGTCTCCTGTTGGGAATTTGGGATGCATGGCTACTTGCAAGGTAGTTCTGTGCCAACAATAATAGTACGAGTCTGAGGAGACTGCTCTTGGGCCATATATTCAACTCGCTCAACTGACAGAACATAAAGTTGATTCATGTGACAAAGTGTCTGAGGCAGTAGACCTAGATACATCAAATAGGATTGTAACTCATAGTAAAGAATGTGTTTCTGTAGCTTTATAATTGTAATCAAGAATTGTTTTTCCACTGACATATTCTTTAGCAAATTAATGCAGCAATCGAGTTCATATCCTGCAGGTCCCAGAGTTTGAAGAATATTAGAACATTTCCTGTAGTTTGCAAAGTCTGTGTAGTGTTTGAAAGCTGTATTAACGTCTCTTATCCTTTCTATGTTTAATAAATCTGAAGGACCTGCCTCTCTCTGAACATAAATATCCTTTTTGCTCTTTGTACTTCCAATACTTCGTGTTGTGGACTCCTCAATGCTCTGAGCTTCTATCACTTCCTTAACAAACGTAGGAGCATTCTTTTCCTCGAGTTTGGAGCGTTTTGCTTCGCGCTCTCCTCAAGCCATGTCCGCTGAAGATTTCTTTTCCGTCGAAGGAAACAAAGGCCAAATAGCATTCTTTCGTAGCCGTCTTAGTATTGGCTCACATTAAAGGGACTGAAAACAAGAGGCCATTAGAAGTGGAGACGACATCAACAGTCAACAATTCTGAATAAGAAAGATTGATTATCAAATGTGTAAGAGTAGCTATGGCAATGTCTCAGAAAGGAGATAAACACAACAGTGATAAAGAGGACTTCAGACCATTCATACCAAAAAGACAGTTGACTTTAGACATAAACCAACTGTCATCAGATAGAGATAAGCACTAAATAGGCCTTCCACGAGTATTATTTATGGTGACTCAGGTTTCTTAAAGTTTTACATGACGACAATAACTGTCGTCTGACCGAAATTTTGTTTTTATGCTGGTCAAGGGATCATAAAAATGTAGTTCATCTGACAAGGAATAGAATATAATCCTAATTCTAGGCATAAGTCACTACACAGTGACACCTTGTTTATTGCATGCCAGTTTAATGTATCATGCATTAATTTACTAGTACTGACCAAGACTCTGTAGTAGGTCACATATCACATCCGCCATTTTGGATTGACAATATATACGATAAACGACGATAGATCTGAAGTCAACCCCATCGATAACAGTAGCAATAATTGCTCTGCTTACTTTCGTACTGTATTGCAATTCCACACAGCAAATCACCCCGGATCATGAACAGATCTGTGTACATCTCAAATAATCCAGAGTTAAGCAATGTCTACTCAGAAGTATATCCGCTGATAGCGACATTACTACTCACGATCCTATAAATAAGTAGGGATAGACAACGATACTCAGGACCTCGTAATACCTTGAGAGAGAGAGAGAGAGAGAGAGAGAGAGAGAGAACTCAATAAATCAATAAATTTGAAGTGCTTGCTTCGCTGGTGGGGCTCGAGCCCAGGATCTCCCATACCGAATACGAGAAATTTACCATTGCACTATCTAGCACTTCATGATTAATGAGTTCAAGACTATGTAGTTCATGACTGCTTGTGTGTTTGCCTGAGTATTTATATATATGAAATTGCAATGATGAAGCTAATAGCGAAAGGAAAAGTTAGGTTGCTGGTGGTGGTGAGAATTCGGGATCGACTTTCCGGATTGTCGAATTTACTAATTGCACTATTTAGTTTTGCACATTTCGTTTTGGGTGTGGGAGATCGCCTCAGCGTGTAACTCAGAGTAGCAAATGTCCCGCGTCTTCCTTTAGTGATTTACTTATATATTGCTCTGCGCTAATGCATTGATCACTCTTGCGGATTGTTGTTCACCACATTTATTTGTACTTAACAGATTAAATGTATATTACCTATGTTGTAAATGTGGTTGTATCAACTGGAATTTATTAACACTTCGATTTGCCCATATCAGACTCAGATAATGCTTCATTGTCATCAGCATTTAGCCCAAATAAACCAAGCAGCCCAAGGAATACAAATACTTATAGTAGCACCAAGACCAGCATAGTTTCTGGCCAAATATAATTCACTAGATCTAAATCGATTTATATCCTCCAAAAATAACCAAACCTGCGGATTCTTACACTCAACTGGAGAATAGTAGTAGTTTCGTATGGTTACACCCTTAAGTCCAAATTTCTCATCCATGTAGCAAGCACGTCTTCGCATAGGTAG
>JAAAKL020017225.1:0-10691 GCA_010016065.2 Carybdea cf. marsupialis auct. non (Linnaeus, 1758) | reverse complement strand
TTACTTTTATATGCCGTCTGCACATAGTTTAAGCTCATCTTGACTTAAGTATTTTATACCTTGTATTGTAATCTTTAAGTTATTGTTTTTGTCGTGCCTGAAGTGAAGCCATTACTTCCTTCAGCAGCCATGTTTGTTGTCGTTATATTAGCCTCGTTCCCAGTCGAGTTCGAGAGACGTTTTCATTGGAGATTCCCAGTATCACGTGTTGATACTTTGACCTCTTACAGTAGAAGTGGACTAGGTTCGAAAACACGTTTTGTTAGAGAAAAAAATTGTTAGAGAAGAAACTTGAAGAACTCGAAAAAACTTGCACGAACTCGAAGAATCTATATTTACTTGTTAGAACACTTATTCATTACAGTTATTATTGTATCGTTTAGTTAGTTTGCTATTTAATACACTCTATTATTGGATTTGACAACTGATCTCTGCGTCCAAACTTTCACGCTTCCATCGCGATAATCCATTACAGATGTACAAGTGAGAACATTTCTCGCTCTCTACATAGCTGTTTTGATGCTACCACCATTGACTGGAATGGGATCAGCATAATCCTGGGTAGGTCCTTGTCTGTCCACGAAACTTTAAACAGTAAAGGAGGAAGGAAACTTCCGGCAATCAACCAACATAATATTCAACATGGTAAATGTATATACAAGAAGGACGGTATAAGCCTACAGGAGTCGACAGGACTAGACATAGGCCTATCTACTCAGCAATGTTTAAAAAGGGTAATTTCACATAGGCTGAAGATCTCTTCATAACGAAAGTTGATGCAATGTGGTCTTTTCATTAAGTCGTACAATAAATAGTCTTAGGCTAGAACATATATTTTAAACTCTCATACCACCCTGACCTCTTCTTAAAGCAAAAAGAGAGTAAAATTTTGGCAAGACGGACGATGCGCAAAAAGATGACGAATTAAGTCATCTTCTTCTTTTACTCCGATGATCAATAAGATTTTGGGCCGAATATTATAAATATTAATCTAAGCGGTTGATCCTCAATTTCCTACTCCAGCTACCAGACGAAACCAAGAATGTTTGAAGCGAAAAATCCACGGGGGAAAACAATGTAAACTCGACTGTTATCGTATCCTGAAAAGAAATTCGCTACATAGAATAGTGCTTTCATAGCTTCCTAATATTCAAATTACAATTGGTTTTAAAATATCGATGCTCATGATGTCAAGATGTGTTATGAGTGTCGTGTCTATGCGCCGTATGAAAGTAAAGCATGGGCATTGACACACACTGGATGAAACCGTTGCCAAAAAAATTCCCTAAAAGATCTTGAATGGCATTCATTTCATGGCAACCAAAAGTTAGAGAGACCATAAAAAGAGAAATAAGAATAATAAGATAGTTAAAATGCTGCTCGTATGACGTCTGCCTGACCATCAAACCTAGATTGAAGCTGTTTTGTTGTGGTGAAATGGCAACAAACAGTATTCCCTTCCGTCAACATTTAGAGGCAACTGATTTTGTATCTGATGATGTTACTGGCTGAGTACTTTTTTATCGTGTTCCCACAGCTGTAGCTTGAAATTATACCTGAAGTATCCACAGTTTTACAGAGATCTCAAGTATACCAAAAATCTCAAGTATACTTTAACTAAAGTACAAACATTTTTATAGCTGTTATCGTCACATTTCGAAGGGAAAGATTTGTAATGCTTTTAAAACTGCTAGAGTTTTCACAGCCATAGCTGAGAAGTTACCGATTGTAACGGTAATTCTCCTCTTTACTCTGTATATTTACTTGTTGTATTACTGTTTGCTTCTGTTCTTGGTATTTGTCCAATCATGTCAACCTCGTGTGCTGATCATGTGTAATGCTGCTTTCGTATATTGCCCTGTCAAGTGTGTTTGCTGTACTTTTCTATTTCTCTATATTCCTCTGCCTGCGTTATCTTTTGTCTTGTGTGTTTGTCACTCTTTAATTGGCTAATTCTTATCTATTGTAAATATTATATAAAAGTAACCTTATGACACTTGTAAATTAGATGTTCTTTGGATTTGAGAGAGTTTGGTTTGCGCTGTTTGTTGATTGCGTCTTTTAAATAATAGATTGTGGAACACTGAAGGCTGTTAGAATTTATGAGTTTTTATTTCATTGTCAATCTTTAGAACCCGTAGTAACCTATCTGTACCATTACACGATTAAATTGGTTGTACACGAACATTGCATTGATGTGGTTTAGCCTGTTGACCAATCCTTCCCCCCCACAAGTTTTCTAAAACTAACATTGGAGCCATTGGCATTTAAGAACTTTGAGAACTTCAAAAGAAGGCGTCGTTGCTCAGTGTTGCTCAGTGTTGCTCAGTGTTGCTCAGTGTTGCTCAGTGTTTCTCAGTGTTACCAGTAGGGGCAAGCGTCACTTAGAGCGCAAATGTTGGCCTTCGGAAGCTAACTTGTTCATGCTCTCCTGTTCCCCACAAGTTGGCTCTCTTGTTTTGAGATTCGTCAAAAGGTGTTCCTTTTATTTATGATCATAATAATCAAGTTTCCACATCATACACTCATTTCAAACTTTCTGCAATTTCGAAGCTTTATGAAGGGTATGTACTAGAGTGATTAATTTAGACCAAATAGTCAGGTCACACTAATAAAGTGAAAGCAGTCGATTAAGACATGCATGATGTCCTCAGCTGTTTACGTTTTACCTCCACTGAGAAATCTATACATGTTAAAACTCAAAGCAAATCTTTTCATCATTGGGTATGTAATACATAGTGGTTGAGGAGTCATACTCACATGCTGGAGGTTGTGGATTCGAATCCCACCAAGCCTAATATAAAGGCTATCTGTTGGGGAAGGCAACTGGAGACCACTCATGTAAATATTCTCTCTCCTTGGGACATTTGCCCACCCTGGCTGGGCAGTAGGCTACGCTCGAAATCATTGTTTAATAAAATTCTGAAAGAAGCACTCAAATTCTCAATGTTGTAACACAAATTTTCCTTTCAAAGAATATTAACATTACCTCTAGCATCAGGTTAGTTAAACAGTGTCAGTCACAGATTCCAGATATGGCTAATGTTCACAACCTTGCAAAAAACTTCAAACGACCTTGAGTTGCGGTCTACACACTCTGTACACGAGCACGAAAGTTCAAGCCGAAGCAAAATACCACAAAAGACAACCTACGTCTTTTCAATATTCATCCTTGACCAGGGGCGTTGCCAGCCGTTTCAAAACGAGGAGACTCTTATCCGGATATCGAATTTAACGGTGACTAGAAAAACAGACTCTCTTTGAAAAGGACTCTACTCCGACAACGAGACATAATTATTAAGTTCGCCTCATGAAAAGTTTGACGAATTGTCCAGGTTTATTAGGGATTCACTGCAAAATCGAGCAAGCTAGACACTTCACCCTCAAGCCACATCATAATGACAAGATTCATGATGTCAAACCACCTAAAACTTATCCTCAGTACTGACCTCAATTTTAAGGTCGGGTCTGGACGAATTACGAGATCGACTCTCAGGAGAAGTAGGGGGAAGTCCCCCGTGGCCACGCCAAGGACCTTGACTCAAGTCTTCTTGAAGACATTGAATTCGATTTTAAAAATCAGTTATGGATGAGTTGAAGGATGTGTTAATGGGCGTGTTTGCAAATAGATTTTGCGAGAACAACGTGATGCTGCTGAAGTTAATGGAAGCATTGCACCAAAAATCAAATAGTTTTTTAGACTCATCACTGTTGGAGCCAATCTATGGGTATCTTCTATGCATCCTATGTTACTCAGATCCGTTGAAAAAACAAGGTGACATTGGCATTTTAAAGCGCAATGTAGGTGCATAAAAATGTAACGGAAAAGGCTGTGACAAGTGTTCATTCTCCTGACACTTCCGATGCTTTTCATGAACTGCAAAGAGATCATTTTTCAACAGCGTACATTTTGATAATGTTGAATCGTGTTGCCATCACAATGATTTAATACCCCTATTGAATATTTGCTCTCAGCGATGTCGCAGGTGGTCACCTCGAAACGAATGTCCCAGCCCACATTCAGGGACTGCAGCTGCAGTGAACCCTTTGGTCACTAATTATGAAGCACACTGAACCTATATTGAAGGTTTGTACAGCCCGTGTTATAATCATATACCAGAAAGTAAATAAGGAAGAGATAAAATTTCCTTTTGATGTAATGAAATATTTCGATTCCATTAGTTTAGACTCTGTTGCACATAAGATGATTAATTATAAGATTCCGTGTGATAAGAGCTCTCTACGTGTTATAAGATTCTCAATATCCTATGAATTCATGAACGATCCTTACTTGAGTTCTTATTTATACTGAAAAGGACAATGGGCTCGTAGGGAGCCGTTATCACGTGTTTACATACGATTTACTTTTCTAACAGTGATATAACTCATCTTTTTCAGAAGTACCTTGTCAGAGGAGTAACATTTGACGATTTGCTCCGGATTGGGATAAGAAGCACGAAATTTAAATCTCTAGTGCACATGCACGTTCATATGCAACTTCATCGTTAAGAAGAAGTCCCAAGGGAAGTTTGGACAGTTTTGATGACTTAAATATAATTTATGACTTGCAGTTTTCACTCTCAAGCAACCAGGAAATATTTTGAATCGAAGTCTAACGACAATTAACTTTCTTGCCAACGTTCAGGTTTTTTGGTTACACATCACTGATACACTCCTGGGTCTTAATTGTCAACGAGATATTCTCAGGGGTCCAAATACTTGCTAGGTAGGATGGGTTTTGGTTAACTTGCCCTAGATGGTTTTCTGAACTGGTTACTGAAATTCTCCTTGGAACTCAAACATTATCTCAGTGAGAAAATATCTGAAATGGTTTAGTAGCTGAAAATTGATACCCAACGGGATAGCCCACCCGTGGAGAAGGAAGCTCTTAGGAAACTTTGGTCACACCTGTTGATCTTAACATTAGAAGCAAAATTTAGGATCGGGCTTCCAGATTTTCGACAGAAAAGATTGTATTCAGGGAGCAAATGATCACTTATCAGACAGTGAAATTTCTCTCTAAGTTAAATAGGACCCTTTCCCAGGTATAGCCCAGTTACACATAAACACATTGTAATGTCACAAAACAGGGATGCAATGGTAGACTGTGCAAACTCTGAATCAATGTTTACAATTTCGTACTGCTTTCATTGGCCTGCTGTATGATTATCCCTCATTTTCAAGTGTCGTTTAAACCGACAGGGATGCTTCAGGAGCAAAACTACCACATGCAGATGGAGAAGAAAATTCAGTGATACAATGGTGTTTGCAATGTAGGGAAGTGAAGTCAACTGGGCTCAATCCCGAGTTGGTGCACAAAGTACATTTTTTGGTTGAGTTTCAGTAAAGCAGGCACAGTACTCTATATACACAATTTAGACATCGATAGATAGGTCTTGATGAGTACATTAAGAAAATTAAATAACATATGCAATTTTCAGGGGATTAATTATTGCCACTGTACACCACTGGCAAATAATATACAGAAATTCTGCAGCAAATAGTGGCAAAAGAGGAATGGAAAACTATGCTCACTACAGGTGTACATGTCACGTCAAGTCTGGAAGCTGTTTATGCTGATCGTGGTGGAATTTTGTATTTGGACAAGGACAGCGCCACAAAAAAGTTTAAATGGGAATGGGGCTACGATTGTCCAAAATTCTGTCAACTACCATAGTTGGGCGGCAAAGAACATTCATGGTTTCCAAGGCGCCTGAGACAGTTAAAACAGCACTTTTGGAGTGATGATCAAGATATCAACAAACAGTCTTTAATAGAACATAAACAATCAAAATCGATCGAAAATAGACTTTCTACTCTTGTTTTCACTCGTAAATTTGTTGACAACATCTTGAGGATTCAAAGCATGGTTGAACCCTTTATGCGAGTGTAGAATTGCCAAGGAGTTAAATCTGGTGGAAAACATTTTTGAATGCATCCACGTGTTTATCTGTCGTGCAAGCGGAAATAATTGTTCAGTAGTGGCTGTGGTAGATGGGTTCACCTAACGTAGTTTACAAACCTTCGTGATATTGGGAATTGTTGATCGTTGCTGTTCTAACCCTATTAAAGAAGCTACAACGTCTTTGAAGCAAGTAGAATGTTTATCCTTGGAAACAGCTCAAAGGATATCATAATCCATCATCAACTGACCGATATCGACTTTCGTAGAGTAATATGAAATAAAGAGAGCGAACGACCAATTTTTTCTACTATAAAATTAGAATGATTGGGAGAAATGGAATAGCCCGGTTCTTTGATACCAAAAGCTATTCACGTTAGAAACGCTCTACCAACTTAACTTAATTTAAGTTTACGGTAAGTATACTTCAAATTTGTAGTGTGACTACAATCAACATATAATAGTAAAAATGTGTGTATATTTACATGATGATGTGGTCTTCTTAAGCTCTTTCCATTCGCCGTGAAACTAGCAAGAAGTTTGTAGGCAATGGAGCTTCACAACACCATCATGACAAACCCTTACTTAGTGAAAAAGTAGGAATCTTCAGCCCTCCTAGCTCCCTTAGTATGACTCTGCCTATCACGACAGATTGTTTTCAATTTTATAGTCTTCCTGTACATGAGAATAGATGAAAAAGGGTTCAGTAGCGTGACATTGGGACTTACATGCACACCAGTCGTGAGTAAATGCTCTCATTCTTGTTTTCGCCTTTGAATCGCAGAAAGTCTGTTATTGATGTTTTTCGGTAGTAAGTAATATTGGTTACTCCCGGATAATTGCGTGTCCTTCAAGTGATATTTCATAATCGTAATATACTCATTAAGACCTATCAATTGATGTATTGACTCAGTACATAGAGTACCATGCAGACAATACTTATGTCCGACCGCTACTCCTTACACTTCTCTCATGAAGTATTTGGTTTTGGGAATGCTGCAAAAATAACGTCCTTCATAAATTCCTTGTGGCTCAAAACAGGAGTAGCTCCTGCAGATTCCGTAAGAACAACTTTTGAGAAACCTGAATACCAAAATATGGAATAAAGAGCTATTATCAAAGAGCAGCGAGTCAGCCAGCTTTTTTCCTTAGGAACATCCTCTGAGATCTATGATTTTACCAGGACCCGTGCCTAGCCATGACGTCAGAGATTACATTTAGTAACAAGCCCTTATACGGAACTCAAGTATTAATGTAGATTTTCGATACCCTAAAAGTGTTCAAAACTTCAAAATACTTGATGATGTTATGGTTAACAACCCTCCTTTACGTAGGTTTCATCTATTTTCAAACGTTTACAAGCATTTGGGCTCAGTACCAGGCACACCCGTAATTCCTACCTGTGTATATACCATGAAAAACATCTGCGCGTTTTTAGATGCTCAAACTCATCCTCGGTAATTTCAAGTTAAAGGATTTAACGGAAATTTGTTTAAAATTAAGGACTTGCCACCTCGTCCTGAAAATGTTTCCCTTTGCACCATTGATGTAGTGGATTTTCATCAAAAACAAAAATATCACTATGTAGATTAGTAGGCCACATTACAGTGTTGAATGCAATGTTTGTCTAATGTTAAAGATAAAGAGAGACAGACACTGATTAGACTATACAACAAGCTGGGTTCAAGCGTAGCCAGAAAAGATTTATCCGTGCTGCCTTCATTCATATGATGGCGATAGCAAGACAAAGACCAAGGCGAGAAGGGCCAGTTGCTAAGCTAAAGGATGTAATAGTTTGAAATGAGTATTCCTCCTTCACACTAACGTATCTGTAACTCTGACTTTGCGATAGCTGCGCTTAGAGCGGGAAGACAGCAACAGAGGATAAAAATACCTGGCGGATGAGGTTTTTTTCAAAGTCTTACAAAAGTTTATGAGGACATTTAAGACAAGTATGGAAGAGAAAGCAAATCTTAACTTCAGTCAAATCAGTGGCTCTCGGCAAAATGTGTCTCCTCTAGTTTGTTCTTAACAACAGTAAGTAGTCAGACTACGTGCTACAACTACTGAGAACAAAAGAGATCATTGCTTGTACAGCCTCTTTAGCTACTTTATCTTCAAATGCGTTCTATAACAGTCCAGCCTACCAGCTGAATCGAAGCGCTAGTGTGACCCTGTACCACAGTAGCCCTCGTTTGAAAGTATCGATATTGCTTACCGACTGTTTTATTGGAAACCATTTACTACAAGACTTTTAATATCTCTGTTACTGGATTTACAATGGATTTCATCAAATGTTACTATTTCGTTCTGGAGTAGAGACCTCTGGAGTAGAGACCTCTTATGTAGTATATGACCAGGGCAAACAATGCTCTTCGGTCTCCCTGTATTAGCCTTATTTTCTCCGCTTTCCAGTGGCTCATACCTCTTGAACCTTCTTGCACAATTCTAGGTATAATAAGATACCAAAACGTAGCAAAGAAAGTTGCATGTGAAGATTGTTTTTGCCCTGTGGACAATTTGGACACCGCAAAAATCTTGAAGCTTCTAAATCAAAGTTCTTCTCTTTATCATAAAGGAGTCTGTGCACTAGAAGGTAGCCTCTCTTAATTCAGCGACGATGGCTAAAAACTGTAGGCTTGATTGATCTGTTCTTGAGTCTCTTCTTACTTCATGCCATGCGAAAGACGTGCCAGAACCAGCATCTCCACCCTGAAACAGAGCGTTAAAAGACATTTTGTAATAAAGATTTAGCTAAATTCTACAGCTTGATAACATTGTCACTGGTAAACTATCCATTGCAACTTTACTACTCTATTATCACTTGCTACTTTGAAGAGGTCAGAAATCTTTGAGTGGATTTTGGAAAATACTTCAAAGTCTACAATGTGAAGACGAGCAAAAATGGTACCTTGTTTATGCTAGACTCTTTACGCATTGCAGGCTTCAGGTTTTCGTGAAAGGTCTGCAAGATACCATGGCTTTCAGCCATCGCTAGCTGAAAACTAAAGCCTTTACTAATGTCGAGTACAGTAGACTGTCCTATAGCAATGAGGGATACATCTCGCAGATCAATCATCTGCCATTTGTAATCTAAGATTAGAGCTTGTAACAACAATAGAAACAATCTGTGAGAACTATTTTCTTTCGAAGAACGTGTTAACGACTTTCCTTCAACATTAAATAGTAAATACATAAAGTTGGAAATCAGACACAAAAGAGGGGGGAGCCTGACCCTTGCTACAACGGCTACAACACTGCTCACGATGTTGTATTTTGATCATATTAAAAGAAATTCCTATGCAATGTAGTGTCTCTGCTTTCGACTTAAAACTGCATTAGAAGATAGTTGTATCACGGTAGGCCTATAAGAAATAAAGTGTTTCTGATACTGGCCTCTATCCTTGGCAACCATGTAAGAAACGTCTTTGCAGATAGTATTCAAGTATTATGTGGGGTCAGAAGATCTAAGTGGGGTCAGATGAAGTCTAGGTGTCCTGTTTAAATATTACAAACGTACCTAGTACGTAAGTACTAATTTTCATTGCTCCCTACACTAGCTGATCCGGCTATTATAAGAAGTGTCTGGCGTCCATAACTGGTATGGCGGGCTGCAGACCTCATTCGGTCATAGCAGGGAAGTGCATAGTAGACTGGGAGCTCTGGCCTCAAAAGATGCCTAGAAAATGATTTTCGTTGTCCCCATTTGGTGCCTACTTAATTTTTACACCAGTTGTTTGAGAGAACGTTACACTCCATGAAAGTACTTTCCCCCAATCATTTAACGTGCACAATAGCGAGAAATTGCCTTCCAAAGTTGGCCAGTTTCGGTCGAAAAGCAAACGAAGAGCGCCATTTTCATTTGTGACAACTACAAGCTTTGTAAACGACTGACCAATGTTTCAATGTAACATTGTTAACATTATTTTGGTCAGCAAACTACACAGTGCATTGTAACACAAAAGAGTGCTAGTGTTGCTAGCAACAACCAGCCTAGTTCCAAGATGGCTGTTATCGGGAGTAGTACTATCGCGAAGGATGGCCGAAGGAAATTTGTTTCATACTTTCCAACGATATCTCTGAGACGCTTGTCAAAATGTTCAGGGCAAGATTGAGGGCGATGAAGGCTATGGGCTTCATTATACCGCACAGAAGGAGTCACATGTCTATCTACGACACGAAGATGCAAGCGCTTGTTTGGACGGATAAGATTGCACATCCATGCAGTGGGCTCATCACAGAACGGGCTACAAGACATTCTGTGATTTGGAGAAAATTTGACACATGACGGAAAATATACCGAAGGGAACAGAACGTAGGGGAAAATACAGATACTACGTAGCCGGAGGGGAGGCCAGGAAAGGCAGTCTCTGGGATCGGGACTACTTAAAGCCAGTTAACAGCGTCGCCATGAAGTAAACAAGTTTTGCCAGGGCGTTGCATTATTTGTCGTAAGGATTCTTCGTGATTTGTTTTAAACAAGGTTAGATTTTATTTTATTCTTTTACTATGACGTCACATGTGTTCAAATATCGATAATACCATACGTCTCTCAGAACTAGAGACAGAGGCTGTTATAATTATTACTAATACCGGTAGTTAGTTCAGTGTCTTGCCATTCTCACAAGAGCAAAAGTAATGTGTACATGCCAAAATTGAGAGGGTTACTCTGTTCTTTATTTTAAGATGTTACCAATGTTTGTTAGTCAGACGGGGTATAAATAGAGGAGGCCAAGTAGCCATCCAAATGCCCCAAACCCAGGTTTGGGCAATGATTTCAGAGTTTTAT
>JAAAKL020017224.1:0-10692 GCA_010016065.2 Carybdea cf. marsupialis auct. non (Linnaeus, 1758) | reverse complement strand
ACAGCGTCTTATTTCTTCCCTGATCTTTCCGTATTTCTCCCCACGTCTTACATTAGAAAGCGGCCATTTAAGAGCCCCCTCCCCCCAAACGTCAAGGTCACCAGCCACCACTGCTCGGAAGCCCATAAAGAGCATTAAGACAGTATTTATGAGGGGGACACGAACTTTTGTAACCATATGAAGGCACTACAACGATAACATAAGACCGAAGAACTACAAAGTACTTTTGATAAATAAATCCAGTCTATTCTATATTTACGTCCAATAAGGTAATAAATACACCGACAAGCAATAAGGAATGACACACTAATAAGGGAACTAAATTTCAGACAACATTTCATTTATTTCTGTTTCCTCAGATCTGCCTTTTATTTTCAATAAACCTGAAGAAGTCAGAAACAGACGAAACGTTGTCTAAAATATAGTTTCCTTTTAGGCGTATCATTCTCTATACCACATGTTCAAGTACTGCACGATTACCACACTTAGAAACGTTATCAAAACATGCAAATAAATTTGCCGCACTATTTTTTTAACAAGACTTATCCTTAATGTTAGGAATTGAAAGCCAAAGCTATATTAAGTGACCATGGTCATGTAACAATAAATCCCTATTCGAATAAGGTGTTTGTGATAAAAGTAAACTTTGTTCATAAAATAATAGAGATGTTGTGATATCTTAAATATGATTTACCCAGCTGATTATGATGCAGTTAGTAAAACTTTTTAAGGGACAAATTAAGAATGACTAGCATTACCGGCTTCATGATATCTGAAAGCTTTACCGACAACACTGTTCAGCTTTTCACCTGAATTTTGAGGTAGTCTGTGTAGATTGGTATTCTCCAGCATTATGATAGCAAAAGGTATTTGTACTTAACACCGATCTGTTATGACCTAATCGTTTCATTATTTTTATATTTCAATGTATTCTTATTGTCTCATGGCAATGCCACCACTTGAATGCAGAATTCTACTGCAAACGTCACTATTTTAGAATTTCAAGTCGTTATAAAACCAGTAATTGTAGACCTACTTGTTAATTTAGTCCAACTTGTGCCCCTGATGAGTGTTGTCAAAAAAGATATCAGATATCATGAAGCCAGTAAGGCTAGGAATCCTCAAGTTTTGTAATACGGATATTTTATTCAAGGAATGAATTAAGGGAAACCATTTAAAAACTGTGTCAAAAGGCAACAGATTTAGGTCAAGTTATAAATCATTAGGTAAAAAATTAATAGGGTCAAACTACACCCTGATATCTAATTAAATTTAGTACTTTCATGTTGACAATCAAGTATTTCACAGCATTTTATTGTTGTGAAAGGTAACTATCTCCACTTATTTCTTTTATCATAATCGATGAAGAGTCAACCAGTTATCAGCTTTGGAGGATCATGCAAAGTACTTACCACAGCAATCACAGAGAAATTATTCTTCAAACAGTTTTAGTACTGATGTTAGTTTGCAAAGGTTTAGGGTTCAGAACTAATAATTACACGAAGCACAGTGAAAATCTCGTCAAGGGTTGGTACACGCTGATCCAACCCTCTGCGTAATACGAACGGTCATGGTGTTTCCTTGGAAATAAATTTCGTTGATTAGGCAGAGCAAATAAATTACTCGTTGCCCACGACGTCTACTTCTATTTAAAGGAAATCACACAGGGACCCTGATTACGTTGATTAGCTCTTAGGTAACATGTAATACTGATCTACAAGAGAATAATCTTAAGCAGATGATAATCACGCACCAAATAGATAGACTTTGAGACTTGTATGTAATTATTCTGATATGATAAGAAATGTTATCCGGCAGGAAACTTGCTTGTTTCCTATGAAACTACAGTAAAAAGTAAATCATCTTTCGACTTTGCACAGTCATTAAATAAAGGGTCATAAGCCCACTAGACCCTCTAATCAAGGAGAGAATGATCACATGTCTTTCCAAGACAGAACCTGCAATGTTTTGAAAAGCTAAACTATTTACCCTCAAGTTAAGAGACAACGTTCTACTTTTTCAAATGGATAAAGAACATCATTTTCCAATGCCGCTTAAAACTAAAGATAACGAAGAGGATCCGTTAAACAGTCTTTAAAATTGAAAGGTCAGAAAGAGCGAATTGGTTTCCAAATTTTGGCATTGTTTTAAATTATCTTCTATTTACTTCCTCATGTTTCTCCTAAAGAATAAATTCCTTTCCTTATCGACTGTAAATTTATGTTCGAAAGATCGCAAACACTGGTACAAAAGTTTCCAAAATCCAAGTATTGAAATTCCTGACGCCCTAAAGCTTTTAAAACAATACTCTAAGAATCAGGAACTAACTTTCAAGGTCTACGAACGGTGAGATGTTTTGGGGATCATTACTTACATTGTGATCCTATTTTAGGTAATGCAACATAGCACTAAGTCTCATAAATTCTAAATAATATGTTGTCTGCATGTACGTTTTGTTGCCGTTATCAATATTACCCTAGAAACGTTTCATGATAACAACGGTGATACAAATCGCCAAGTATTCCGTTGTGAAATATAATATCTAACGTGTTTTATTTCTATTAATCGTTCTGATCCTTCGGACATTAGTATAATAGACCTGTTCCCATCAGACTAATCTCAGAATAACTGAAGAATGTCATTTTCAAGAGAAAACTACTTTTTGGTATAAAAATCAATACGAAAGTGCTTTTTTGATTATTGATCTATACAATGCAAAATACTTTCTGATGGTAAGTAGTCATCAAGCTATTCCTTCAAAAATCACAGTCGTTATACGACAAAACAAGTCCTGATGCTGCAACACGCCCATTTTCCAGACCTTTGTGGTGTTTGAGTTTTCACAATCACCGAGAACAAACTGTAAAATAGGTGACGTTTTGTCTTCTTCATACTTTCTCAAGTTTACTGCTAAGATGTGAATCAAGGCTTGTCCAAGTGAAGACGTCTGAGAAAGACCAAACGCTGTCTGCAATACGGTTACCATTTTCAATTTGTTGGTGGTTTATGCATGTCATAACCCCCATTAGCCCAATAAGCCGAGTCCCCATCCCGACTTGGCGGGTGAGGAGGGGATGTGAACACCCTGAGGGACACCGAATTAAGTCTGTTAAAGGGCGTAGCCCCATGGTATGGGTTAAATGTTCAAAATCACCCATCCATAGTAGTGGCGAGCATAAATGGATTTGATCCGTCGAAAGACATGTCCCAGCAACCTGTATCAGATGATGGTGATGCATCTCCCTATTTGTGAGTAATGATGTTGATAATACTTGCAGAGTTTTGGTAAAAGAGGAAATGCATTTCTAAGTAGGATTTAATGCGTTCCAATCCTACTTTTTATGTATGGAAAGCGGCAATCATTCCTACCAAATTCATGTGTTGATTAATGGTTTGGATTAACCCCCTTTTATTAACGCGAGAAAGTGTTTTAAGAAGAGATGACTTGAAATGATAAGTTTGAATAGATACTAGAGAAGTAGAAAAGTATGTCAACAACGGGATTTGAATCCGTAAACCTCGAATTCGCGGCATTCGTGGGTCACGGGTTCGAATCCCGTTGGTGACATACTTTTCTACTTCTCTAGTATCTATTCAAACTAATACGAGAGACTACGAGTTGTGTTATTGAATCTTGTATTAGCAATTTTTTCAGTTCATACCATCCATATGCGCTTTCCTTCGATTCCCTATATTATCGTTTACAATTTACAAAGAAAAATCACAGGGAAACTAAATTCAATTTTTCCTTAATAACCAAAATTTTCATAGTTTATTTCTGATGAGGTTCGTTAAAGTAAGTAAGAAAGTAAGTAAGTATCCAAGGACGTAACTACGTATGTTGGTCCGTATAATATGTTAAATAAAGTCTCTTCTCTTAAAATTAGGAAAAAAACCTCTTCGTTTCTTTTCTAAAAGAACAAAAATGATTATGATTATTTCCCCGCACATTCTGACCACAAACACAACCAGGAAATCATTACGTGTTTTATCAAATAGAAATGAGGAAGTCTTTTGAGTCCTTTTTGTTGCTATTTCGTGTAATAGCCGGAGAGATATTTCTCATTTTTCATTAATTCTTCAGAAGTTTTCCATAACTCGGTATACCTGCCTTGGTCTTTAGTATGCTGAGTTTGCAGTAAACTTGATTGTGGGACCATATCGGTGTTTCAGTAGGAACCGTGCAATACCATCGCCCGAACATAGACAACGTTATGAATTCCAGGCACTCAAGATTTGATGCATGTATCAGTATCTGCAGGGGTGATTTATGAGTCTAATTAAGATTGCTGGACCAGCGTTTGGATATCATTTTGCTAGGTATATTGGCATCGAAATATATCAGAACTACTTATATCTCCGTCTACCTCAAGCATAGATATCATTATTGGGACAGAGCAATGCTTGAATATGAAAGTAAGCAGCAGAATCATCACACACTTAAGAGAGACACCAGAAAAGTGCACTTCCAAGTACGATGATATCTTGGACAGAAGACGCGAAATGTTATCATTGCGCTGCAAACTGAGGTTGACTTATTCCTAATTATGTCGGTGCTAGTTAGTGGTTTCCATAGAAGTAAATCAAGGTAAATTTTGAAGGGAAGAGTGTCTAATCCGTGGTCCCGCTAGTGTTTGATAATAGGGAAATGTTATGACATTGTCAAAATAATAGGATATGTGGCAATTAAAAAAAGTACAGCAACTTCTCATAACTTTGCATTTGTGATTCTTAAGAGAAAATACAGATGTTTGTTATAATTAAAGTGAAAGACTGTATTGCTAATAGCTGATATTTTGCCGCTTTAATATGTTTTTTCTTCATGAAGGTGATGATTACAGTAATCTATAACTTGATTTGTACGTGTAGCGTATCTGGACGCTACATTTTTTAGTCATTTTCTGCTTTCAATAAATGTAGTGTCTACAACATAGTAATGAGGAACAATGCGCTCCGTTGGTATACTTTACATTTTAAACTTTAATCCAAATTTTGCAGTTCAGAAATTTTAAAAAGTGACAGTAAGGATTTCGAGAAGGGACAATTAAGCCTTTTATGCGAAGCAGCACAGTCCATTGGACGAGATGAATACAATGACTTCAAAAGTCTTGATCGGATCAATTTTGTTTATTTCATGTTTGCGTGTTAGTGGTTTAATTATGTTTTTACTTTCTTTTATTAAACAATAACTTTTTTTGAGATAGTTTCGCATGCAAGTTAGAACAAGGCGCCTTAAAAGACGAGTGAGTAAGGGATAGCGCTGATGGCGAGAGTTTTTTCCTCTGATTAAAAGTCTCTTTAGTCTAGCATGAGTATTTAATGTTCAAATCCACACATTTCAAATAATATCGGAATGTTTTCACACTTTTAAGTTTACTTTTGTTTTCTTAGTTAACGATTTTTCTTGAAATCAATCACAACTCGTTGTAATCCTTCGCCTCAAGATGCAGAAACACTTTTGGGTGGAAATGAATGTCTACATCCATCAGTCCTTGATAAATTAAGCAATGGATATGCTGCTTCTTTTACGTTTTATCGATTTATTGAGATAATGTAAGGTTAAATATACGTATTCATTCTATTATGACTCTCTGATCTGAGTAAAATCCTTCTTCAGATGATTTTAGTTCATAGAATAGAGTAATTATTAGATCTAGGAGTTATTTACGAAATGCCTACCTTTAAAGCATGTACGCGCGCAATATCATATAAGGAACGTCTTTTTCGAGAGTGCTGACCTATGAAAGATAAAAGCCTAAGGTGGATAGATAGTATGATAGATAGATTGATGGATAGTAAAATATAAGGAATAGAAAGTAAACGCATTTTGCACACTTTCAATCAAAGTTTAACTCTCTAAAAAAGAAATACTTAGAAACGTGAAGTACTGTATTCTGCTCTCTAATTAAGGATTTGAGGAAGTGCACCTTATCCAAAGTTCCTTGTAATAGCATGAGCATTTGAATTAATCTCAATCTGAAATACCTCTTCCAGTTTTAAGGCATTACACGGGAACATTCCGTTTTCCCTTTCTATACCTTCTCTTCTTAATCCATGCCAGAGGTTTAGACGCGGCAGAAAGACCTATTATTCTGGAAAAAAAGACGATTACTAGTGCTAATTTATAAGAGTTGATCTACGTTTCTTTTCCGCTTCCCGATTTATTGCAGATACTTTCAATATTTCAAAGCTACTCCCCTTTTAAAGATGAAGTATTGTAACCAGAGAAGGTAAGGAAATAAAAATAAGGAATAATGAATAAGTAAATAAAAAACCTTAACTGAAGGAAAGTATAAAGGAGGATCAGTTAGTATAAATTTGCAGACCTCCGTTTTACAATTTAAAAAAATCTTCTATCGAGAATAATAAAGAGGAGTTAAAATCAGAAAGCCGGAGTTGATGTATTACTGCAAAACGTTGTCATTAAAAGAAGAATGGGACAGTTTGTCATGTCCATGCGAACATCAAAATTTATTGCTGTACATTTAATATAGATTCTTTAACTCTTACGTTGAGAGTAAACCTTATATATCGTAGAGATGTTATAACTAAAATAATCAATAAATATATTTTGGGAAAGGTTTGTTTATAAGCCTATAAAAATAAGAACAGGAGCGAATCTATTAGACGGTAGTGCAAGAATGATACATGGAGTGTTTCATACAAGATAAAGGGGTTGGCTTGTCTATCTGTAATTTTGAACGTACCTTATTCGACTGAATTTCCAATGTTTGACCACGTTTGTTCAAGGGAGCAAGGAGGATGAATATGGCATCATCTTGTTGATAGGCACAAGACACTAAGATCCAATTACAATTGTTCTACTTGCGACTCGTCGTCAAATCTCTTAGTATACAAATGAGAAACGTGCAAGCTTTTAACCGTGTCAGTGTGAATTGACATCTGACTTTTATTTAAGTGAAAATATCCCGAATTCTTGTGGTCATGGGAATATCAAAGCTGTATTCAACGATCTTAGACATCCAATAGAACTATTCGATCGGTTCTGCAGCAACAATCACCTGCGTTCAGATCTTCCCAATGCAGCCATGGTACAGCGTTATGACAACGGTAATCACTGGTATGATTTGTAGGCACCGCCTTGCCAAATGCGGAAAACGCTGTAGTTGGCTGGAGACGGGATTAAGTTACGATAGAAATTTGCTATGGGCTGCAATTGCTCACCCTACACCTGTGCTATCTTAGTCGCAAGAAAAAGACCGATTTTATTGAGAGAAGTATATTAATGCACGCCAACGACTAAAGCTTAAACAATTTTATTGTACAAATCTATATTAATACTACAGTCTTTTTTTACCTTGATTTTACCTAATAAGATTCCGTTCATTGGGTTGAGCCTTAATAATTTTCAATACTGTCCGTTTGGATATCAACAAAGTTGACAGTCTTCTGATTTTGCAATCAATGTTAGGAAGGCTACGTCTAGCCTTCAGTTACATGACAACACCAAAAATATAAGTAAATACAGAAATGGGATACAGGAGACAGTTTCGCGTCCTTTCATATGGAATTAGGCATATCTTTAGGTAGTTGTGCGTCTAGCATATTTCCTTGCCCCACTGCTAATAGTTAAGCCTTACTTTGAAAAGGTGACTTATCATTATGGCAACAATCCAGGTAGAGCCAGCAAATGCTGGGTAAGCCTGTAAAAGAGTGGGTAAGGGGATTACGGAGTCTTAACAGTTTCTTTGCTAGTAATAGTTTAGTATTGTACAGTATTGGAACTGATTCTTTGCAAAATCGCAAAAGAAGTATCAAATTTTTTCAGTGTTCTTATGACATTCTTATAGTAACCACGGACTTTGGTCTTGTCCCACATGTCCACGATGTCTGCGTGTTCACAGTAGTAGATCTGCTCCCAAAGTCTACACTTACAGATAATATTCTCTACAACCCTAAGAAGGAAGGCTTCCATTGATATTTAAAGTATATCTTAACTTATATAGATAAAAGCTGGTTTGTATGTAGGCTTTTAGACAGATATAGTTACCTTGAAAGCTTCAGTAACAGTTTCCGCCCGAGTTTTAATTTCCCACCAATCTGGGGAGAAAGTAACCTCTGCGGTCCCCCTTCGCAAAATTTGTCCAAGACTGTCTCCCGTCGTGTTCGTCTTTGTTCATCGTTCAGTCAGTTCGCCACTCTCCCGCCTCTCATGTTGTCATGGAGCTTCCATAGTTCTTCATCGGATATACTTCTTCGAATTGACAATCTGACTGTCTGCCAGTAATATGTTAAAGCTTGCGTCCTCGTCTCTGGCTAATACTTAATATGTTTTTTGGCCTCAACCCATGGCGGTTTTGGATCATCAGCCTCAAAATCATTCTAACTTTAGTTATCATCACCGTTTAGCCTTTTGCCGTAGTTTCTTTAATCTTTTTAATTTGTCCTGCAAATCAACCTACACATGATTTTTTGCAGCTTTGACGACTAGCCATCTTATATAAAAGCCCTTATTCAAAACTTTGATACTATCACAAGCTTTCTCTGTGCTAGAGGTGTTGAAACTCTTCCTGCAGCTCTGTGCACTACTCTCCAATCTGTCTCAGATCGTCTTTCTTCTCTGCTCGCTGAAAATCTCTGTCCTACTCTTCTTATTGTTATTTTTCCAACTTTTACTACGTTCAATATAGGGTTCCCTTTGTGATCAATTTCCTCCAATGGGCTGGGTTCAAAGGACTGACTTCGTCTGCTCCGATTGATCCAATATCTGTCGGGACACATTCCGTCCATCTCAACCTGATACTTCCTCTTTTGCTTTACTGGTGGCTCCGAATAACAGATCAGAAACTTAAATAAAGGACAGTACCTGACACCCAACGTAGATAAGGAAAGAACATCTTTTATGGCTATACAACAGCTCTAGTGTACCTAGATATGTATATCGTTTCAAAATCAACCATATAAAAAGTTTTTGGCAGTCAGAGAATCATGCATGAAAATTTTAGAAAATAAGCGACACTGGCCTATTTTCATTTGAACTATTTTACTATGCGGAGGAAAAGTGATGACGTCACAAATCAAAAATTTTGGAAATAGTAAGACTTGATTCCAGACATCTAAAGGCAACCGTGGAATAGACTGCTTCCCAAAATAACAGACCTGTAGTGTATATAGTGTTGAAAGTAGAGGCGTTTGAATTTCAAAAGCCTATGGTCAAAACTCTGTTAAAATTCCTTGGATCCTCAAGTTAGGATCCAGCATCAAATAATAAGGTTTTGTTAGAGAGATTTAAAACTTTGGAAGCTGATATCTCGGTATAGGGAAAGGGTAACACTCGCAATTTTTGCCATTGCCGTTCTTACTAATAGCGCAACCTGAAAATTGAAGTTCTTTCCCATAATACAAACATTTTCAAAAGCGTGACGTCACACTTTTCCTCCGCATTCGAGTTTCATCTCCAGCTCATCAAAACTAAAAAAACCAACTTGCAACAACACGAAAAACAGCGATCACAAGACTACAAATTAGAGTTTCGGTTTACAATAACTAAATTAGAATAAAGCAGAAATGATTGAGTGACAAATCAGAATGACCGCAAGCACAAAAGCGAACAGCGTTGTATTGAGAATTTATGTCGCTGCGCTTCAACATCCAACAGTTCGTATGTACTGTTTGGTTATACGGGGGAGGAAAAAAGATATCTTTAGGAATATTTAGTTTTTAAGGCGCCTTAAAAAAAATCTTTAGTTTATCATCCCCACGCGCGTCATTTTTGCCTCACGCGTCAAATATTTTTTATTCGTGACAATTTTTTTCCCTTGCATTTTAAAGTCTCGTAAAAAGAGTATTTCTGGTCGAAATTTAGGGTTTCATCACCTTGGGGTCATTCAGAATGTACACACGCTGACATTTATCAATTACCCAACGAAAAATTGCCGCGTTATCTCATCAATTGTCTCAGGGGAATTGTCCGAGGGGAATCGTCTTGAAACGCTTTGTGAGTACAATAGCAGCCCATTATTTGTAAGTTAGCCAGCTTGGTCGTATTACTATTTAAGTGACTCAGTTGCTATCATCAGGCTCCATTCATTGCATCTAATGGAGAAGCTGCCATTTAGTTTATTGATATGCATTTAAGCATTCCTGTTGTCTAAGGCCCAGTGAAAGCAGTACCTGTTGGTTATTTTGTTACGTGTTAATTGTATCATAGCCTCGCTTTCATTATCTCATTTTCGTTTTCTAATATTAGCTATTTCCCGGCTGTACGTAATCAGTCATTTCCTTTTGTAAATCGCTTGTTCTTTTTATATACAGTCCTCTGTTTTTGCCTGAAGATATCAGATTTTTTGTTAGTTAACTTGAGTTTCTACGATTATGCGTCTATTACGAGTTTAGTTTCTCCAACAGTGAAGGCAGGGCCGATTAACTTGACATAAACAGACGTGCGTTCTCCAGTAGCTGAGCTGAGGTACTCCTTTTTTTACTCCCCCCCCCCCCAAAAAAAAGTCTCTCATAGCCCTTTACTTTGTCTCGTAAATGAATCATTTGACCTTATATCCATATCATACACATACCGAATTTGGAGCTACAGCTTTGGACAATGAAATATGAAAGTTTCCCCAACCCCCGTTCCAAAATATTGTTTAGTTTGAATACGAGCATTTTGGGCACTTGCATGTCAGACCTCTCTGCTGCTAAGCGGAGAGGTCTAGAAAACAAATAATACCAGAC
>JAAAKL020017223.1:0-10692 GCA_010016065.2 Carybdea cf. marsupialis auct. non (Linnaeus, 1758) | reverse complement strand
TCAGATTTTTCACTCTTTCTCAAGCAACAATTAGGGAATGTGTTCACATCCTTAGGTTTACACGGTTGAATAAATGGAATATTAACTACCAAACTAACACTAGACCAACTAACTCAGTATGAAACATACTGGCGTATTCTATACAAAATCGTTATGAGGATTAACAATTTTTCTTAATAGCAGAACATATCTTAAGAAACTCAAAAGATCCGAGATAATATTTTTGGAGTGTAATCTTTTTAGACAAACTAGTGTCCAAAAATGAAAATGTTTGAAATTTCTCGTACTTTAATGTAAGTTTCTGATATTTTTAGAGAGGGAAATAAGCAATATTCACGCAAGAACACGAACTTGCCAACATCCACTATGAAGTACTGCAGCTCTGAATCGTATCTTAATACAATACCTTTTCTTCATAGGACTTCAGTTGAGTCTCAACTTCGAACTTTGCCCGTTCCGCTTTTGCCTTTTGTTTGGCTGCCCGCTTGATTTTCGCGTCAGCGTCCTTCATAGCCTGTTGCATTGAATCTAAAGGAGAAGATACATGTTATACTGTTTCTCGTGTCTTCAGGGATAACAGACAATTACTGAAGTCAGCGTCGGCTGACAACAGAACTTGCAGAGAACTAGACTCACAAGTAGACTATTTCCAAAATATTGCAAGTAGCTGAATACGCAAATAGAATAGAAAATCGTCCTCTACAGTTCCAGTTTGTAACGCTTCCAAGGGATAGGCTCAAGCACTGGAGCACTGGAACGAGTCTCTAAGATAGTATCACCTGATAGCTAGAGAACGGGAAGTAGGGGAATGTGAACATTGTTGATGATATTGAGATCATCATCTGTAAACAGTAGGATCTACAGCATTTTCTATGCCAGACTTGTTCTTCTCCTTTCCTAAATATCTAATATTTTTTTCTTTTTGAATAATAAAAAGTAACATGAAAAGAATCACAAATGAATAATTTTTCACCAAAAAGTAACGAAGCAAGTAATGGGATCGTTTCACTTATCCGTAAGGGTCGGAAATAAGGACGCTTTCTTACTGCCAAAGTAATTACAGATAGCAACCAAGTAACTACATTGTAAAGGAAAGTGCGAAAGCGTTGATTTTAAGTCATTATTTCTGTAAAGAGTGGTGTAACACTCTTAATCTCCAGATTAAGCCCCCTTAGTCCAGCATAATCTGATGTGCAAATTAGTATAGAATCGTATTTCACTCAGTTTATCAACTCTTGAAAAGACCCTGTCCTGTTTCTGTAATGGAAGGTACTTTGTCTCTAGATCTTAGACCTTAGACCTTAGTTCATTCCGTGCGATGTCGCACATTAAGCCACAAATCTCCGCCGACAGTTTCTGTCTTGGGCTAGTGTCTTTGCATCTCTCCAAGTCTTCCCTACCTTCTTCAAGCCTTTCTCTACAGTGCGCCTCCAAGTCAAAATTGGTCTCCCTCTCGCTCTCCTCTGACCTTAGGGATCCATTCTGTTGCCACTTTCGTTATCTTTCCCACGACCGTTCTACAGATATGCCCCAACCACGTCAATCTTCTCGATTTAATAACACTCTCAATCGTTCTTATTCCAGTTTTTCTTCTCAGTTTTTCATTTGACACGTGATCTGTGTATGCTATTGACATAATTTTTCTCATGCACTTATGATGGATTTACTTCTCTAAATCTAAAAGCTAATCTAACCCAATCTTTTTATATCCCACACGTCTACAGCCTCACTCTCTTAAATTTTGTTGAATTGTAGATCCAAAACTTGGACAATAAGCAGATTATACTCTTTAATCTTGGCTATTCTGTTGTCGAAGTTCTGATGACCGCCCTAGAGTATCCTGAGGAAATTCAAGTGCCTTTACTGCAACAAAAATTTTAGAAACGTTTGAACTGACAAAGTTACTTGAATTGTACATTTTGGCTGCATTTGAATGGTGTTACATGATTATTTCTTTCATATTAAAATATAATGGGGACTTAGTTGTCGGAATTTTACAACTTTTGAAATGGTTGGCTCTTTTCATTGTGTGCCGAGACAAAGGTATCGGTGAAAAAGTACTGCTTTGCTACTTTATCTTTCCAACATACTGTACCTCCCTCCCACCTACCGTGCCGTGTGACCTTGTCAGTTCTTCTCTACTAGAAACATTTTACGGCCGAGAGGTTTTGTTGTGGCCCCTAATATGCTCTTCGTTGGTGTATTATCGAGCTTAATTGACATTAAAAGAAAGGTCAGAGAAATATCATTTTCCCAGGAGCGTCCCCAGGATTGCACGTTACACAAACTCGTAGCAATAATATAAGCATTCATGAATATGGAAACATTTGTAAAGCTCTGGTCTGGCCTCTTGCATTGCATGGTTGTAAAGGATAGAAACAAAAAGTAGATGAGGACATTCCAGATGTCTCAGTACACAATTCAGGTGAAGAACGAAAACAAAAGAATGGGCTGTGGAAAGAGTAGGGATTCACAAGAATTCTTCATAGTTACTACGATCTAAAATATTATCCTTAGACAAATGCTTTGGAAACCGCAGTCTAATATCAACATACATTAATAGTTGCAAAGTGCAGAGACCAAGAATGAAAAAACCACCAAGATGTAACATTTAATTAGCAAAATTAGCGGAAGGTCATCCTTGCTGGCATTTTGTTTTCTTTGCTTTGTTATGGTCTATTAATAACAGAGGGAGACAAAAAGCACTCAACGACACTATTGCTATTGCACGAGTAATAAAGAAAATACAAAAGGGACTGTAATTTGTCTGACTACATTCACTGACAAAGATATCCCTCCAGCAGGCCATACCAACGTTTTAGAGAATAAAAGGCGGTTTGACATGACGATCCTGTTTGTCAGTGCACAAAAGGAGACATTTTCCGAAAAGCTACTTCAAAGACTATGATAATATGTGTCTCAGAAATAGCCTCTGGTACTATTAACTAGTAAATAATCAAAATCGTAAAAGAGACTTGCCTATCTTGTTTCGAAGACTGTTTTCAGTTACTTTCTGAGAAGCGATAATTTCTTTGCATTCGACAAGTTTAGGCTGTATATCAAGCAGATCTAACTTTTCTTTCTCAAGTTTTCGGATTACTGCTTCTGTCTCCTCCTGTCTCCTTAGTAAATCACTGACCTTTGAATTCTGAGTATTGCAACGCATCAATAAATCTAACTCCTCCTCTTTATGTTTTACACTTATTTCCTTAAAATTATTAATAGTATCTTTGTCTCTATTTTCGATTTCCTGTCGCAGATGTTTTGTATTCTCTGTAAGGTCGTCATTTCTCTTCTCAAGGGACTTGACTTCGGCAACTCGTTCAGAAAGCAGAGTTTCTAAATGCCTTATTCTTCCTTTCATTTTATCGATGGTCACAAGTACCTTTTCTAATTCTTGACGTGCATTGCTCTTTTGCAACTCAGCATCATTTCTCTGCTGTTCAAACATCTTTACGGTAACTGCAAGACCCGAATTTTCTTTTTCAGCTTTCAGTATTTTATTGTTGGTCGTCTTTAGTTCATCCAGAAGTTCTGCAGCTCGCTTGTCACTGGCTTCCAACTTTTCATCACTTTTCTCCAGGCTTTCATGGCATTGGTTCCGTTCTGTTTCCAGCTTTACTATGATTTTGTTCTGTTCTTCTACAAGAAGTCTGCAAGAGCAAAGGACAATAATAATATTGGGGAGACTATATGACTTTGACTTTTTCAACTGCCTTTTAGTATGAAGAGCAACGGAGTATCAGATAAAGTTGGATACTCTTTTCTCTATTTCATGCTGTTTTATTGTTTTGTACTATCAACAAATAGATTGATTTCACTTGTTATGGCAAATTAAAATATCTTCCGTTCTGTTATCAGCAAAAATTTAGTACGATGGTTATTAATTCTGTTATCTTCAAATAAAAGCCTGTTGATATCATCTGCGCATGTTGAGAGTGCCTTTTACTAGGTTATCATAACAAAAAAGCTGCACCAGCAAATTTGGATTAGACAGCATTATGATACTTAGCAGAATTTTGGGATTTTGAACTTGCCTAAAAATGTAATCGATTCTTCCAATGCATTTCCCTACACATTTTCACAAGCTTAGTCTCCATTTCTGGTGTATATTAGAAATGAATGCTTCGGCATATTGATCAAACTTTCGATCTCGCTGCAAAGCGACGCCATTTTGCATTCTGCTGTTTTTCTTTCTCTATTGCTCAAAGCGTAACGAGGCAGTAAAATATTATCAAGAATAAAAATGTAAATCTGTAGACGTAAAGCAAAGACATCATTGTAAAATGGAGAGAATAATGTAACGGTTCAAACTAATAAAATATGTGCATGAATGCATGACAATAAATTTTGATGAGGTTTAATGAGTGCACTTACAAAACTATATGAAGGTAAAGCCAAGGAGTTGACGAAATTTTAATTTAATTGATTGCCAACGTCGGACATTGTGTAGTCAGAGCAAAATGCCTAAATTTAATCATCGGGAGGAAGCGAAGCGGCTTGAGGACAATATCGCAAAAGAATAATTTGTCTTTAGAACTAGGAAAGGGACACAAGATGCATTCTTTAATATTGCAATGATTATTGAAAATATGCGAGAGTTCGACAAGCCTATGTTTTTGTAGTTTATTGATTATCGCATTGCATTTGACACAACTGCACACGACCACCTCTAGAATGTTCTGCATGACATCAACTTCCCTGATAGCACAAACAGCTGACACCAAAGTTTTATAAGTACCAGATAGCTGAAATTGGAACTCATGTTGGGCTAACTGAACAGGTTGACATCGAGCAATGCGCAAAGCAGGGTTGCAGCTTGATACCATGCCTCTTCGACCCTTACTCAGAGGATATCACGAGGAAAGCTATGGCCAATTTTAAGGGGTCGGTCAATGTTAGGAGCAAGATAAACACAAATATACGTTATGCAGATGGCATCGTTATAATAGCATCACGTTTTCAAGATCCCAAGACACGCTTATCAGAGTGAAAAATGCCAGTGCAGAAGTAGGAAAAGTACTTCATCCAGGAAAGACAAAAATGATGGAGATGATCAAGGAAGGGGAAAAACCATCAAGACTACTCAGTCTAAGCAATTGATGAGCCTGTGATAAAGAAAGTCTCCAGCTTCTGTAACCTGGTGAGTTCTATCAATAAAGTTTACGACCGATGAAAGTAAAGAGATAAAACAAAGGACAGGAATTGACAAATCTGCAATGTTGTTCCTCTTAAATATCAGGAAAGATCGTTTCATCGCCAGAGCAGCATAATTCCAAGTGCTAAAACCCCTCGTGTTTCCATTAGTTATTTAAAGACGTGAGTACTGGGTTATAAAAAAGCGGGTGCAAACAGGATCAGAACCTTTGAGGTCTTGTGCTACAGAAGAATGTTAAAAATAAGCTGTCAAGAAAAGAAAACAAACATTAAAACGAGTTCCATGATCTCATTTACAATTTTCAGACCCTTCCCCGTCATTGATGTTCTAAAGGAATGCTACATTCTATTATTTGAGATACATGGATGACTTAACAGATATGTACGACAAAATTTTGCAATCCAGCAGTCTTCTATTGAGCTTGTAGTTGTAAGGTACGTGTGGTAACGCAATTACCTTATACAAGTACTTGAGAGTTTCCTAGATGCAAAGGTCTCCAGATACTTACAGATAGTGGGTAATTTGATGGTTTCATGATGAAAACTTTTCTGATTTTATTTTAAGGGGATATTTCCAGGAAACTGGCAAATGGAAATACAAGTGGTTTGGGGTGCAAAGTAAGAAAAGGCACATTGGTGATGATGCCCATCATAACTGACTTATAATGACCCTCTCAAAATGAAGAAATTTTGAAATAAAATTTAACCTTGAAAATAATGCGCATCAGATAGGCAAATATAAATGTCCAAAAATTGTTAAAATCTAAAAACCAGTAATTGAAAATCTAATGTATACTAAATGTGGCATGTAAAATATGTTTAAAAACGAATCGGATATTATTCAGTCCAGAACTCCTACTCTCTCCTAGATAGTATATATTTTGCAACAGTACATCGCTTGTTATGTTCTTGAAGTCCTCAACTATAACTTGATTTACAAACCAAGCAAAAGGTATCACGGTGTCTGTTAAATAGTAAAAAAATTTCCTGGTCAGTCATGTGTTACGTAAGTTGCATATCATCAGTGCTTAAGAACGGCAAATTTGAATTATTGAATGATAGGGTGCAATGGAACGCCAAGGTGGATAGGATAGAGAGTGGAATACCATAAAATGTTAAAGTTCATTCATTAGATTGAGGTTACCACTTACCTTAAAGTATTTCTGTCATTATTTTTCATTGTCATTTCTTTTTCTATGTTTTTCAGTTTTTTTAAAGCCTCCTCCTTCTCATTGATTAAAGTCTCTCGCTCTGCCTTGAAAGCAGAGAAGAAGCTCTCCTTTTCAGTGTTTTTAACGACAGCAAGGTTCTTTTCTTTTTGTGTTTTCTGTAATAAACAATTCGCTCTTTTGTTAGCTGCTTCCACGTTCTTTATGTATTCATCCTTACCTTGGATAACCTTTTCCATGTTTTTGCACTCCTCAATCTTTTCATTAAGTAGCGCATTTGTACTGGAATAATTTTCCTTCTCCATTTCAGTAAATGTATGCAAATATCTCAGTTCTGTTTCCAGTGCATTTCCCTTTTTCTCGGCTTCGCTTAACCTATTAGCTAGTTTTTCATTACTAGTACTCAAGGATTTAATACTTTTCTTAAAATCCTCAATCGAGTTTTCCAACTCTTCTATTGTCCTCTGATACCTCAAACTTTCCTCTTCGCCATGTTCTACCTTTTCGCTCAATGCTTGGTTTATGACATCTAGCTCTTGTTTGATACCGATTTCCTTCTCGAGTAACATTGCTGTTTCCCAGTTGGAATTTTCAAGTGCACGATTTCGTTCATTGCATATGTGGATGTACTCCTCCATCTTCTTTTCTATGCTGTGTACGAACTCTGTGTTTCTACAGAGAACTGCCTCTAGCGCTTGTTGATGATCGGAAACAGTGATAACCTCGTTCTTCATATCAGTTTGGATCGTGTTAAGGCCAGCCTGTTGTTCCTTCAGAAAGTGTACCTCCGCCAAAGCATGTTTCAGTTGATCGGTTAAGATTACATTTTGCTCGCGAAAGTAACCAGCCACCTCATTGGTCTTCTGCAGTTCATCTGTGGCATCTTTGCAAGCCTCAAACATCTGACGAACTAAGGAGACGAGTTCCCTTTTCCCCTCAATAAGCTCTCTCTTTTCGTCCAAGCTTTGTCGCATTTTTTCCTCTTTGTCTGTGAGTTCACTCTCAAGTTTACGTATAACTTCCATGTTTTCACCGTACTCTCCTTCTAATTCTTCGAATTTATTTTTGATTATATCTGTTTCCTCTAAAGAAGTATTCAGGCGTGCTGCAAGATCATTGTTTTCTTGCTCTGTTAAAAGAAGCAATCTATCATTTTTTGCTAATTCTTTATTTAGATCTTCTGCTTCACGTATCGCTGTGTTCCTTTGGTGAATAAAATTTTGAATATCTGCATCACGAGCATCTTCGTTAAATTGACAGGGGGAAATACTTGGTGAGACATCCTCGTAAGGCATGTTGTTGTGATATTTTCTTCGCTCCACAAGGCCAACAAATAACAGGCGAATGTAACTTTAAACGTAGTATAAAAGAACAGCAAAAACGCTAAATCTAAGATCATTTAGCAAAACCCTTGCTTGTTTACTGGTGAGATTTCTTAGAGATGTCTAGAATTCGAATTCCGGATTCGATGTTTCGAAAATCTATTCTATATGATACCTTAGTCCCATATCTCTTCTTTTCGTCGCAATGTTATGGAGCAAGCTGCTCACCCGAACGAAGTTAACTAAGATTAAAAAAGAGGCCCAAATGTTTAAATCTGACGAAAATCCACCGTTACTAAACAATGATATATACATTAGATTCTTGAGACTCATGCACAGCACCACTGCACTAAGTTCAAACACTTTGTCGTTACAACTGAGTGACGCAACTCTTAACCTTTGCTACTACAGTCGGACCTGTCTATAGTGGACATGCTATATAGCAAGCACCTGGTAATAGCGGACACATTTTCTAGGAACGGGCCGCGTCATGGTCAAACTCTCAATGAAATACCTCTATATAGCGGACAGTTTTATAGCGGACACTTGTTATAGCGGACACATTTTCACGGAACCGCGTAAACATTTGCCTTAAAATTAACCTGTGTATAGCGGACATTCGTATTTTACTCCTATTTTAGCTCCCCTTAGCCCTATGGCTTCGTGGTCCCTGAGTTGTCAGAAGAATATAAACCGATAAAATTCATGATACAGTAAGTATTTTTTTGAACAAGAGACTTTCAAATCCTCCTAAACTTATTAGCTTTATTAGTTATAACTTATTTATATATGAGATTTAAAACATTGTTATGAATTAATGTATCTTTTTGTTGTTTTTTTCAAGGCGAAATTAGGCAGATTGATGAATTAGGATCAATAAATTAAGATTAATTGATTTAGGCAGAAATAGTTAAAAACCTCTATATAGCGGACACCTGGTAATAGCGGAAACTTTTTGCAGGAACCGCAGGTGTCCGCTATTGACAGGTTCGACTGTAGGAAGCACAGAACAGAAGCACAAAAGAATTCTCTACACAGAAACGAGGCCCCTTAAAAGGAGACAATATCATTTGGCAGCAGGCAGCATGTTTTGATTTGCTGACAAGTTTTATTCATCTCCTTATTCCAGTGCCAAGTCTTCAATATTGATAGTATTCCGAGACTACTCCAAAGGTTAGTACTGTGTAATTGTTTTCCACAGAACATTTAACTTAGCTCCACACATATCTTCTCCAAGCAACAGTTATGAATTATAAAGGTGAAGTACTTCGCGTGCGAAGATCAAGACCGCAGCGTGGTTTTCAATTGCTATCTATAAGGTAACATTAGTGATCTGTAGTAGGCCTACTGATGTATAGTACAACGACTGACATGTGAAAGACGCAAATGGATATTTGAAAAGGCATTTTGGCCATTTTTAATACTGGGAATGGAATTTGATTAGGTCTACAGGAGGCAGCCAACGATTTCTTCTTAATATCGGTAGTTATCAAAGACGATAACTCTTTCAAGGCCCATTATCAAGTGTACCGATCGTCAAGCGACCACCATCATAAGATCTGCCCCCCCCCCCCCCACACACACATATTCTGGATGAACTTGATTTAGTCCAAGTAATTCAGAAGTTATTATTCTGTGATTTTGACCTCAGAAAAGTCTTGGTTATGAAGAAACATTTTAACACAGCCTAAATTTTTAGGAGAAAGTTGGATTGTCATTGACATGTGGGCCTTTATTGCATTTGTTCAGTTGTTTACTTTTCTGTATGAAAGATTGTTATTGTTTTCACTGTAGAAACAGTGTATGTTGCCTAGAGAAATCATATCAGTTTGTAAATAGTCTCAAATTTAAATTCTTCTTAGCACATTTGGAAGGATTTGGAGCAGAGTATAATCCCTGAGATGGGGATTATGTTTTCCGATATGGAAAGAATGTTTCAATTGATTTCTGTATTTCTGTGTAGCATGTGCTCCACTAAAAGATTGTTCTGTGTCTTTAGGAAAATAAATATATTCTTGAGAAGCACAATACTTGAGCCAAGATTGAACTGGAAGATATTGTTGACCATGCCATAATGACTATAAAGTGGCCACAGAGGTAAAGCAAGGGGTGTTTATTTTCTTAAAAGGGTTCCTTTCACAGCCTAAGGCATTGTGTCCTTCTGTCTTAACAATAAGGGAAGTCAAAATTCGGTTTGTGCTATGTGTTAGTGGAACATATCTGTTCTGTTAAAATTGAATTTTTGACCTCGACACAAACACATTGTTAACACTGGTGTTAGTGTTGCAGATCTGTTAACTAGAGGCCATTATGTCACGATCTGTTACAGCTTGAGTCACATTCAACAGAAATGTTGACAGATCTGTCAACTCAATCTGAGTGACACCAAATCTGTTAACTTGATTAAGAAAATCACACGTAAAATTTAAGATCTTTTTGCATAGGATGTTTCCATCCGTTGTATACTATCATATGTGCAAATTTGGAGACCCTGGAGTAATGTTTACCCTTAGAAAATGACCTTACAAGTTTTCAATCACTAGTAGTTAAGATGGTGTTACACCATGTCGAGGTCAGATCACGGTGTTAGTGTCAGTGCTAGTGTTAAGTGTCCCCTATTACCGTTTTGTGCTTCGAAACCTAAAGGGGGAACTTGTCAGGTAAACAAGAAATCCTTTTGATTAGGTGAGATAAATGTGCCACTTTGATTTCCGCAAAATAATTTCGGTCCATTTGGTTTTTTTAAGGTAAAATCTACATCCTTTCAAAAGCGCAAAAATTCTATCCACTGTTCATCATTTTTTCTGTCTTCATAAAATAGTGTTATGTTTATATTTAAAACATGAAAATTGGATTAAGCAACTTAAAATAGGTTTGAAAAGCACACCATAGTGTTGAAATTTCTCAAATTTCACTACATTTGATTTGTTAGGGGTAACTTTCTGGATTAGAGGGCACTGTACATCTGTCACAAAAATGTTCTAATAAAGTTCCTTGTTACTGAACTAATCTATATAGACAAATTCTACCCTGGATTATAAATA
>JAAAKL020017221.1:0-10692 GCA_010016065.2 Carybdea cf. marsupialis auct. non (Linnaeus, 1758) | reverse complement strand
TGATTGTAGCACCATGGATGGAGAAGGGTTTTTTTTGCTTTCATCTCATTCTAAAAATTGATATTAGTGATTATATATTGATAAATTTTCAAATTTCCTTTCAATTCAATTCTGACTGGGCAATAGGCTCGCCATCGTTCACACAAAGAAGTTTGTCAGTAGTGCTTTTACCAACTTGGTGTGCATGATTTCTCAATTCTCGCGAGGAGTACTCATTATGTAATCAACAGTCCAAGATTTTGGATATTTTTCATTGCTTTCTGCTTGTGCACAGAGAAGAACAAAATCCATGTACACATTTATGGTGAGCTTTCAAGAACCCCTTTCGGTAACCCACAAACTTATCAAGTTTGTTAGCTTTCAGAGCTGTAAATGCCACATACAAAGGTACATAAGTTTTCTTTGATTTTTGAATCACTTATTTCGTTGAAAACATTGCATCCGTTCTCACCCATTTAGCCCTGAAGACAGACTAATTAATATAAGTTTTCTCATGGTGTATATTTTTGAAATTCCTCTGCAGTTTGCAGGAACATTTTCAGATCCTTCCTTATTAAGGCATGAGACAGAGGCTACAAGCTAAACAGCTGGGACCTTAAAAGTTGACCAAATTAGACGTAGTAGTTACTTACGTTTCCTTAGAGGGCCTGAAGACTGGCCATAGTGTTCAGTTTTAAGCAGGTTTGTGCCTTGGCACGTACTGGGCTCCGGCAAATCTTATCTCTCCTTCATTTGGAGCATCTTTATTAACTGATTTAAGGTAATAAGTTCAATATTTTAAAAGATTATGGGTGTACAATAATGAGTTGATTTCTAACTTTGATATGACCTCTACTAGCGAAGTAGTTTCGTAGACTAAGAGTTTTGCAGACATGATAGCTGATGTGTAATTTTTCGCACGTCTAAACTCGTCCTTCATGGCTCTTGCTTAATTTGCTTCATTGACCATTTTACACTACTATTACGCTGTGGCCCTTTGGACTGCAATACTAAGGGAGTAGTTAACCTTCTTGAATGTAAACGTTGGGCCATGCAATATGTAGGTAGTACTACAACAGCGTTTAGAGTAAGGCTCAATAAGTACAAATCACAATATCGGAAATTTTCGAAACTCAAGCTGGAAAACAAACCGTGTACTGTTCCCCAGGCGAGTTTGCTTCAGCATTTCTCTTACGACCATCACAATGGTATGGAAGATTGGCTATTTTACGTCATTGATCAACACGAAAGCGAAAAAAGGATTAAGGGCTAAAGAATCATTTTGGCAATATAAATTAAACGTATTTGTGCATGATGGTTCAAATGAGAAGGAGGTTCCGCTGCCTGAGCTTTAGGTTGACCGTTTCAGGATTGATTCTGGGTTTACCTTACGATTAAAATATGGCTAACAATGGTCATCAATTGTTGTGGATAGTCTTGCCTCAGCTTCATAGCGAGGATAGGACGGGTGGGGTCAGAACCATTCCAGAGAAACGCTCAGGATTTTAAAGATTTCAAATTCTCGTACTTGTGCGAAGGAAATCATATAGTTTTTAGCATGTCAATAATCAAATTTCTTTGTTTTGATATAAGGCCAGTGAAAAGCTGTACGGTTTAATGGCTGATGAAGGGGATTACTGCGAAAGCTTGCAAAAGCAAAGCCTTTTAAGTGGTTGTTTATAAGTAATCCTATAAACAACCACTAAGTATGTATATAAGTAATCAAGCAAACACATAAGCAGTCATAAACTACATAGTATAGAACTCAATAAACCTGAAGTGCTGGCGGCGCTGGCGCGGATCGAATCCTGGCGCTGATGAAGCTAATAGCAAAACAAAAAATAAGGTTGCTGGTGGTGATGAGAATTTGGGATCGTCTTCCCGTATTGTCGACTATACTATTGCACTGTTACGTGCAATGGTAAAACCTTCGTTTTCGGTGGGGGAGATCCTGGTTTCGATCCCCGCTAGCGCTGTAAGCCCTTCATGTTTATTGAGTTCAATGTACATATATATATATATATATATATATATATTTAGTTATGATACATATATGCAAACATACATAAGATACATATTTACTACCACGCTAACTTAGATACATACCTGTGAGAGGAATGCAGTCGTATCTCTCTCTGCAATTATCAACGCACCAACCATTGTTGCACAAGTTCTCGTTTCTTCGACAAAATGGTCCTACCTTAAAAATAATCATGAAATGATCCTTAAATGGCATTTTTTGAGGGGACATAACCATGACTGTTATAATGCTAGTAGACAGAATTTAAGAAAATTTGTAAGCTGTTGATAGTCAAAGTTTATAGGCTATGATCAACTTTTACATCATCGAGGCGCCATACTATATTAATGCGTTCTTTAACTGTACTCTCTCCCCATAATATCACAAAACCTATAGCACACTATATCTCAATTGTAACTATTTAGAAATAGCGTTATAAAATTTGATGCAACTAGCTTTCGAAAAATAGTCTCTTTCTTCAACTACTTGATAAAGGCAGTGAAAGACATTAACATGTTCAGAAAAGCACGCTTAAGGAAGTGGAGACAAAAGTAAAGATTTGTTAAGTTCGAAATTTACAGGATGACAAATCTAGTGTTAAATCTATAAAATGAAATGATATCAAATTTGTTTCCACGTTATCTTAAACCTTTTTCTTAGAATATCTTAATTATTTTCTCCCGTTTCTTACCAGCAACCCTGTGTGTTGTTTTTTGAACTATGGCTAATCCATCGTCCTAATGTAATTCTATGATTTCCGCATTGAATAATACATATAATATCGATGTTTGCAGTGTATATGACCCTATATATTGTCAAAATTTAGCACCTTCATAGCTACTCTTAGTTACATACACAAGTTAGTTGTCCTCTTTCTTATCCCAAACTTTATCATCTTTAAACAATAATGATACATGACAATACATAATAATGTCCAAGTCTGTTATAGAAGTGTGCCTACGAGCCCACTTCATTGTCTCGTATAAGGTAGCATCAAAATAGACGGATTGCAACCAGCAATATTGAAAGAAAAAGACTTGCAATGCGCCTTGTTAATTATGCTGGTAAATCAATTGAACGTAGAGTCTGCTAACTTTAGTATTATTACAGATGGTTACATCAATCTTAACTAAGACTATATTACTTACCCTCCCCACTTCACTTTTGGTTGGATTTATTCTCCTACATGGTGTTTTGTTGAACAATTTGTCGTCAAAGATCCATAAGTACAATAACCGCAACGAACGCCATGAACCTGGTTTTTTTCACCAACATGCTGGTGCTGAAATTTGCAAACTTATCGGGTCATACGCATTGCATAAACAAAAGTATTGTTCAATAATCGAGATAATATACTATATCGGGACGATGTATTAGCCGTGGTATTTAAAACAACAGGCAGGATAACTGATAAGAAGCGGAAAAAATAAATGTCATCTATGAGATAGGATATAAGATTACATGGAAACAAATTTAATATCAGTTCCTTTTTCAAAACAGAACACTAATTTATTATCCTGTAAAATATTCCATTACAAAATTGTTTTAAAAGGATTAATGTAATTACAAGGCTGCACTAACAGGCAGCCTATTTGATTACGCAATAGCATTTGAACCATTGATTTATGAAACATAAATCAAGGCTTTGAACCAAGTCATCAGCGTAAAATAAGAACTTGTGACAGAGATGTCAAAGTGTATATGAGGTCTAAAAGAGAATAACATTCAGTACAATATTAGGTGAAGCTTTATAAAACTTTCTTAGTTATCCAACGGAGGCAGTAATCGAAGAAACTTATACACCTAAAACGATCGACAAAAGTAACCTATTTGTTATAATTATTATTATGACCCAGTATAATGCCGAAGCATCTACCAGGAAAGGGTTACTTTTCCTCTTCGGATGACAATCGATTCATGTTTGCTACTCATGACATTCATGTTTGTAGTCCCCCTCTGTCCTATCCCTCGAAAAATAGCTTCCCGAGAGCAGATGACAGAACACAATACCTCCGGCAGGTAAGTTCAGGGTTGGTTCGAACTAACGACCCTAAGAATGTGCGAGCTTGACACTCTACCACTATGCTACTACAGTGTCAAATTATTACTACGCATTAAATTACCTATTTAAGAAAGGATCTTAGCTGGTCTCAAGATACAAGCATCAAGAAATATTTTGTGCTAATAAATACAAGAACCTACAGCACGACTTCATAGCTGTATGGGAAGATTGATCATAAATAGAAGTTAAAAGTGAAAAACTTTCTTTCACGGTCTGCTGAGAGTCAAATGCCTGGGCGTGAAACTCAAATTAACTTAGGTACTTTGCTTTTCCGCTTCAACACTGCTTAGTATCATCAAATTGTACTACTTTGTAAAGCGAGAATATTTTAGTGTGGAGAAGCTTTTTTCGTCTGACACTCCTCAGAGTACAAAATCATTAGAATTGAGTATTAGAAGAAATAGATAAAACTTATACCAAACTGTCTTTTGACAGCCGCCAATCAGAAGCCCGACTGCTGTATTGGTGCTGTTTTGACCAATCAGTGTCTGTAGAAATGAATGGTTAAACAAAACTGCGCAATGAAGAGACAAATTCTTTTTGCCTGCAATCCAAACGTTCTGTCACTTTGATGTGGACGGATTCGAGGACGGCTAGGTGAAAAGCAGACTAGCCTTTACCTATCATGCGAAAGCAGTCATTCCCATTCAATTTTGCACAGCCGGGGTTTTCAAGAAAGTGCTGCCCTATGGCAGAGTCACATTTCTTAGCAGTGTTTTTGTGTTTAGAAACCCGAGGTGGTTTTTTCCTTGTAGGGGCTGATGTTTGGCGAATACAGCACTGAATATGCTGCTTGATTCTATCAACTAACCTCAATTTCGCGCTTCCGATATAGCCAGCTTCACAGTAGCGGGAAATGAGTAGACAACGATGCTGCAATTTGTGGAAGGTAAACGATCTTTGTGTGGTTAGTTGAGAATGCATTCTTACTGATATAAACTACGCGTGGGGAAACAGCGCGGAATAACATCTCTACGGCCTTTTTAATCTCGTTTTCAAATCGAAGTGAAACGTTACTAAACCATGGTAGTCTGAAGTACACGGGGCATTTTCTTGGTATAAAATGTTTTTCACTAGAGAACAACGATACTTTTGTATTTATGGTCGAGTCAATGACATTTTCATTTGGCCGTTTGAAGGGAAATTTTTTTATCAACTTTAAATCAAATGCTACATTTTCGGAAGGGATACAGCCTACAATTTAGCATTGTAAGACATTTTCTTTCTTTCTTTGATATGGTTTGCTTTTGCCTGTACATTTCGGAAATTAATCAGTGGAAGGATAAAATAAAACACCAACCACACTTGAATAATCCGACTTCAATACGTAAAAGATAGTTTGGCAATATTCTTTATGATAGGAAGGAACACATTCAACCTTCTCCTGATTACTCGCTTTTAGACGCTGAGAAATTTGTCTTGCAGCATAGTCTTGAGTTTTGCACGCCACTACAAAAAGTAAACAAAGAAAACATTTTCACCGACTGTGAAGATCTCTTTATCCTCAGCTCAAAAAACACAAACATTGCTTTGTACACGAAATGAACGCATTAAAATCCCGGCTAAGTGATTTGGCGCATGCTTATTGCTGCACACCGAACAACCTCACGGATTATACATGCAAAGCGAACTTTTCCAGGCTTTAAAAATTTTTAAGAAGCAATCGATAAATCCTGATATCTTAAAAAGGGTTAAGGGTCGTTATCCTAGATCAGAATAATTATGTCCACAAAATGGACATCATATTACAAGATTCTAGCACATTCCAAAAACTAGGTAGTGCCGAAAAGAACAACAACATACCATAAATTGAGCAGGGTATCCAAAAGTGCTTAATAGTTCTAGCTAAAAAGGGTCTTTTAGCACGCGACGTTTATGATAGGATCAGACCATGGCTTACTTCAGTAAGCCATGGATCAGACCTTTAGGTTCACTGCGTCCATGGATGTATGGTCTCTATAAAACTCACGAGAAAGGATTGCCTATCTGACCAATACTTTGTATGATCAGCTCTTTGCAACATGAAATGGCCAAGTGTCTTTCACAACTTTTACAACCAGTACTTGACCTACATTCAGAAAATTGTATCAAGGACACATATACTTTCTGCAAATTCATACAAAACCAATATTTTGGCTTTTCAGGTACTTTTCTGTTTCCTTTTGACATCAGTAACGTCTTTATAAATGTTCCCTTAAACGAAATAATTGAAATATATGCCTGTGCAGTGTGTAGGGGGAGCTCAAGCGTCCACGGCTCCCTGAGGAGGTATTCATTAAAGAAATGGAGGTGGTGACACGTGGTGTCGAATTTCAGCTTCAATGATGAGATGTACAGACAAAAGAATGGGGTAACCATAGGCATTCCCTTGGGTCCAGCGTTGGCTAATATCCTTGTTGTTTTCTATGAAATTCGACTTTTTCAATCCCCCCAAAAACCTGCCGTGTATTTTGATTTTGCATGCGACACATTTATCGTTTTTAAAAAATGAGCGTAATGAACTTCTAAAACAGCTCAACAAATCACACCAGACATTGAATTTTACCTTCGAGAAGTAGGTAAACAACTCTTTGCCTTTCCTCGATGTCTTAGTGTAGAAAGATAGCACTAAATTCTGGGACAGTGTGTATAGAAAGCCTACATTATCTGGTCAATACATTTCTGGAACTTTTTTCTGCCTCCAAACTTTCAAGCAGAAGTTCATCAAACGGCTAAACTGCAAATGTCATCAATTCGAACATCAACGCAAAAGTATCGTTGTTTACTAATGAAAAGGATCTTGGACCAAGGAAATGCCTCGTGTACTTCAAAAAACCCTGGCATGATAACGTTTCAATTCGATTTGAAACCGAGATTAAAAAGGCCGTAGAGATGTTATTCCGCGCTGTTTCCCCACGCGTAGTTTATACCAGTAAGAATGCATTCTCAACTCACCACAGAGATTGTTGACCCTCCATAAATTGCAGCATCGTTTTCTACTCATTTCTCGCTAATGTGAAGCTGGCTATATCGGAAGCGCGACATTGAGGTTAGTTGATAGAATCAAGCAGCATATTCAGTGCTGTATTTGCCAAACATCAGCCCCTACAAGGAAAAAACTACCTCGGGTTTCTAAAAACATAAGCACTGCTAAGCAATGTGGCTGCACAATGATCCTGATTTCTCAACACCTTCAAGAACCTAGTTTTTCGCTTCGATATAAGCTTCATCTGTGCCACTTCATATATATAAGTACTCATGCAGACGCACTATCAATCATGAACTATACAGTATAAATAGTGCATTGGTTGAGTCGACGATTTTAGGATGTCGAATCCCGAGTTCTTGCCGTCACCAGCTACCTTATTTTTTTGTTTTGCTTCTCGCTTCATCAGTGCCGTTTTCATATTTAAGCACTCAGGCAGACACTAACGATCATGGGATTCATACATAATTGTACGTATGTGTATTTATATATACACATTTATATATTAATGACAATAAAAATCAACAATTGGATTAGCTGACTATATGTAGATATATAATTAAACGTCTATCAGATGAGTTACAATTCTACATCCATTCAGCGCTTTACGTTAGTTAATCTAATAAATGAATATAAAGATAACAGTTACGAACCTTCAAACTTAGATATCCACTGTCGTAATACCGATATCCGTCTGCTTCTGTAAGATTGAAAACGTGTGTATTTCTATCCACATTGTATAATAAACAGGAAATGTTCTTTGCTGTCTCTTTAGTAGCAATGGATTTGCAATCAAGTATAAGAAGACATTTCTCTAAGCAAACATCTTCGCTAATAACTGTGCTGTTAGAAATAAGAAAACCATTTGCCATCTGTTGGTTTTCGTATACAAGGTAAAAGATAGCATTGTATTTACATGATGATCGGACGATATTTGAGAGTGTTTCATTTTGACTGTAAGTTATGGAAATCAGAAGTACTGTCAATAGAAAGTTAAAAATTGTAGCATGATGTATGGCAGTGCGTATCTTGTTTTTAAGCATCTTTTAAATTTGATATCCATTTACACCATAGAGAGTCCTTGAAACTTCCATCTGCAGTCTTATGCTCTAATCTTAGCTGATACCAAGTTTACCTACTTCTGATTAATCCCCACTATATATTTGACATCCTAGCATGATTTATCCTTTTTTGTATTAAATTTTCTTTTTACGTCCTAGAAAGTATTGCCCAGATACCTCTAAGAATCATCATTTAAGGTTGTTTTGTTCCCATGTCAGTTGTAAATACATGTCACTACATCAAATGAACTCAGATATAATGCATGAGACAACTTTCAAATTTTGAGGGCAGGTGACCGATATCATACGTATTGATTTTTAAATATTCCTATTGATATATACCCTACATGTTTATGATGCTTGTTAGTTTTAGACATGAACAAGTGTTTTTTTCTTATTCTCCTCCAAACCACATATTCAAGACCAAGGGAACCAAGGTTATTGATTAATTTAACACTGCTCTTCCTGTCTTTCCGTATTTCATTACGACTGCACAATATTAATCATTAGGTTTCCTAAGGCTATTACTGTCTTTCACAAATTTTAAATGCAACCTACCCTCTGTACCGCTATTATAAGTCAAACCTTTTCTAAATGATACACTAGAAGACAGATTATTTGTTTAAGTTCTCTGATTTTAAGTAAGATTGTGTAGGGTCTCTATCCCAGTAAAATTTAATATCAAAAATAGTATTAATATATTTCAACCATCATTATCAACTGAAATATCAAAAGACAAAGGAATACGTTTTTTAAGCAATACTTAAGTCGCAAAAAACATTGTCAAATGGCATTTGTTAACGAAGGGGAACAATGATTACAAACGGAAAGAAATGGCGATAGTACAATTTTACCTTCAAAAAAAAGCTAAGTGCACCTCTGTTAGCTGGGGTCATCAGGTGAATGTAAACCTATTCCTCTTCATGAGTGTTTTAATTCAAAAAATCGTTCGACCAGTGATACAAAAGCAGAAAAGAAAAAACCCCCAAATGTATTTAGGGCTTGTAAAATACAGAGTACCAGGGAGACATATCCAAACTTCTAAAATACGCATACCATGGGAGAACAGAAGAACAAATTAGAAAAATTATTGTTACTGTTTATGATCATTTATGTGTTAAAGTAGCAAGACTTGATTACTAAGGTGTAAATTCTCTAAGTGGCTACGCCATGCAAAAGGTTGCTTAAAACAATTTTTACGGAATTTACTTTATATAGGCCAAGGAAGCATTAATATAAATGCAGCATTCTTGTTATCCAAACAACCGATCCTCTCATGAATAAGTGACAGCTAGATTAAATTTTTATCAGGCTTTTTTTATAACTATTATTGATTGTATTTTAATTATTGAGAGTGATTTGATGTTTACATAGCAAGAAATAACAACTTAATTATTGCGCTTTTTATTACAATATTAATAACAAAACCAACGCATAAAGTATTTATGGAGTGCTCTGTTTTTTACAGACTCCAGCTAATTCTTGTTGGAGTTTCTCAGGCTAATTGTATGCTTTTCATGTATCTAATGTACTTTATTATAAAGTATTGTAGTGAGACATTTGTAATCGTCTTGCGAGCATTAATATTGTACCCTTTGGCTTCTTGCCTGTCAAATATGTCTATATTTTCTTTGTCATGAAAACAGTAGTCTTGCAAGTCTGTCACAATCTTACTTTGCTAGAGTTTGATGGGCTCTAACTAAATCATCACCAAGGATGGAAATATTCTCACCCGAAGTGTATTTAGGAACCAAACTGTTATCTCGACAATTAAGCTCCCTGATAGAACCTGTTGATAGAGAATTTGGGCCGTCAGTTAAATTGCTTTCATCGCGTCCGACAAAAACTGGTCACAAATTTGCACAGATTTTTTTTAAAATTGTGCTATATGAAAACAAGCATCTTCATGGCTTAAAGACGAAAAAAGTAGGCGAGCCCTTATATGGTATCTATTGATTTATTCATTATTTGAAAAGTTTGTCGATGGTACAGAATAATAAATCTGCACGAAATAGCGTATTTATTTTGTACTAAAAATCTTTTTAGTAAGAAATGAATTCGCTATTTCGTGCAGTTTTATTATAATTTATTTGCAATACCTACACTACTCGACTATACTACTTCTATTACATTCAATTTTCCTCAACACACCAATTCGACTGGGCTGACCGCGCTTTTCTTTGGGAGTCTGGGACTAGTTTAGGGTAATTAAATTTCTACTACATGTTTACGGATCACTCGCAGAGAATAATTAGTTTGAGATTAGTTCTTTACGTACAGAATGGATTTTGACCGAGTAAATGGAATGAAAGTTGATGAATTGAAAGTCACGGGGACTGGAGGTTACAGGGAGAAAAGCTGAACTCGTAGCTCGTGTTTTGGCAGGAGTGGAGAATTGATTTTCACCAGTGAAAACAGCAACCGAAGTAAACATACAGCTTCATGATGAACACTGCGCAAAAACTGCTACTAGGATCTCATGTTTTACCCGACCCAAACGAAACAACAGATGGTTGGCTTATTGAAGAAGATGGCATCGTATTTTGGCCTGCTATCACATTTCCAGATGTATGTAGCTATTTGATATTTTCCCCGTCCGAATTGG
>JAAAKL020017220.1:0-10692 GCA_010016065.2 Carybdea cf. marsupialis auct. non (Linnaeus, 1758) | reverse complement strand
CTATTCTTTGCTTTTCTTACAAAATGGACAGTATGTGGTTATGTTGTTCCATTTGATTAGGTAATCGAGATATGATTTTCCAGTGCTATAGGAGTACTTAAGATCAGTAGAGTGCCCTCCTTTTTCTAGGTTTCAAGATATTTTACTGAAATATTCAGGCAACTTGTGCCTGGAGGAAAGGCAACGTTACTGATCAAGAAAGAGGAAGCGGATGCCCCGGTACGTATATCTAGAACAGTTAAAGGGAGTATTTATGTATGCGTGTATGCGTATATGTTTGTATGTTCTACTTCTACTCCATTCCTTAACGAATCTCCACGTAATACGGGTGGTGACCTCCTTTGATCCATAGAATTCTGACAACGAAAGAAGAGCCACGCCAGACTTGATTTCCGTGCAGGACTTCTCCATGGTAATTGACGAAGACGCCCATTTATAAAGAGAGAATCAATGTCAATAAATCGATGTCAAGTGGAGCGTGTGGCCGTGTGCTCTAAAAAGCTTGCGTTTAAAGCCACCGACCCGGGCTTGATCCCAGTTGTGGGAAGTTTCGACAACTTCTCTTCACCACAGAAACTCTTGAAGCCTGAGGAATGGATTGTACCTGTGTTTTGATAGTCCAGCCTGGTCACACTTGTGTCACGTTGAATGTGCTTGATAAAAATGTGAAGGGTACAAGGAACTGTAGTCTATTCAGCCACTTTCACTCTAATTCGATGAGTAGCTCGTTCAGCTGATAGAACATTTGAGCTCTCATACGTCGATATCGACGTGAGAGTTCATAATGTATGTAGCTCAAATATCGATGTCGCCCTAGTAGGAACTTAGTGGGCGCCCATTTAAAGAAGGCACGTATATTTTTTAGATAAATTCAAAGGGCAGGACTTTTTAAATCTGGTTGGATAATTCAGATAAATGCATTAATTGGATAGTTGATTTTCTGTCTCAAATTGTATTGATAAAGCAAAGTTAACCCTTAGTACATGCTATGTAGCCATTCATTATAGCTGTGGCTAACTTGATTTTACATGACCCAGTAAGGTGCTTTCCTTGAAATGGTCACTTATGCCAACATAAACAGCGATATTAATGTTAATCAATAGGTGTGTGAATCAATTTGAAAGCCTCATCCAAAACATTACCTGAACAGTTTGCCAGCTGTTAATTTTGGTAAAGCAGTGACATAGCAGTGGTTAATTATTTGGCATGAAAGGTTTAATCAGGGGTCATCATTCCAAAATTGCAGCTTGTCATTTGGGGATAATTGTAGTTTATTGAAACGTCGGAATACAGTTGTAGGAAATAAACATTCTTATATTGTTGGCATTCAACATATCTGCTGTTAAAGATTCGCAAGATCATGAGATCATATGTTTCTACGTTTGTTTTGACGTCATTTTCGTGTAAGGCAAAACCGGTATCCGCAATACAGTGACAGTAAGTTTCCCGAGGGTAATAGCTCGGATGTCGAAGTTCAGTATGTGTAATAATTCGGACATGTGTCGGGCAGTTTTCGCTTCTTTTCATAGTTAATACTTCTATTATGAAATCATTCCCAATCTGGTAATTCTTCATCAAATATTTTGTATTTGCTTACAGGACGAAAGTGAGAGCCAAAGCAGCTCGCAAAGGTCTGTGTCTGACGTCACATCTGAAGCGAGTCAAAGATCATTCAAGCCCATTGATGACTTTAGTGGGATTTCTATAAAGGTAAAAATGCATAATTTAAAGGGACTCAGTACGTCGTAAGTGCTCGTGTTTAGGATAAGAGTGGAGGCTAAGGGCGGTCTATTCCCGTCATGTTCCTTTGATAAAACAAGAACCTTGTACATATGCTTCAGGACTTTCGGCGTAATATATAGGGGACGGTTTTATTTAGGAACTGGGACACCCTAAGAGTATCGTCGCTGCTCAAGGAGCATATCTCAACCCAGCTATGGATGTGAACCCCTTTGAGGACATCATAAATTTGTATGATATGCACGGATAATACTTGGAATCAGTTCATGCATCGATGTAAATACCTCCTTTGATAAATCAATGAAGGTGAGCATGCAATGGAAGGATGCCAATATTACAGCAATGCTTGCCTGAAAATGCGGCCTCTTTGTAGGTCTGGTACTAAAAATCATATGATATTGTTAAGATGCTTCAGCCGAACTTCGTGTTGATAAACCATCTGTGCGTTCCACCTGTAGTCCGCTGCGGGGAACAGGAGAAAATGCCACCTTAGTTAGATACTGCTCTATGTTAACACCTTTTGCAAAATCCTCATTCTGTTTATGGGTTTTCCCAGCATTCGTCAGGCACACTCAGATTGCCACCTGATAATATCAGAGGTATTGTATACCAACTTTGCGGCCAAGAAGAAAAGATGTGGGACTTGTTCTTGTTCATTTACTGTTTTCATCCACGTCTGCATCTTGTGTGCAATCGGTACATTTATAGATTTAAATTCCATATTAAAATTAAAGTTTTTATTCTTTCTCTTTTTTTGGTTTCATTTATGACGATAGGTTCTGATGAAAAGTCATGCGAAAAAAGGCTTTTAAACCTACAAAACTCGAGTCGGTTTTTTGGCGTCTCTTTGGATTTTGTACCAAAATTGGTATCTTGAAAATTTAAATCTTGCTTCTCAGTATTGAGTCAAATACTACTTAGTCCCTTACATTCCTCGTAAAGTAAAAATACAACACATCGCTCAATGTTATAAAAAAGTATTTATGTGCCTGCACAAGAAGGCAGCTAGGGCCCCATGCGGCTGGTAACTCGCGGTTTGGCCAACCTGTATGAAACCCTTGTCTGCGACACTTTGTAAAACACAAACTTAAGTGACAGAGCAAACTAAGAACCTCTATGATAAAGTAGAAAATGAAGAAGGCAAACGATAGTATTTTTAGTACTTCATTAAGATATTTTGATAATTTTTTAAAGGAATGTAATGTACAAGACACTAGGGCTTTGGTTAATAGCTACTACGTCCAGGTGTTTGGTTTTTTTCAAGTGGAAACTCAGTCAGAAACTTTCATTAGCCTGTTTCGCAGCACAGCCAAATGAGGTTTTTGCACCTAAGGTCAAGCCAGAGATTATTATTCATATAATAATTACTATTGTAGCAGTGTTGCCTTTAAGGGGGGTCCGAAATGGCCATGGCCCAAGGCCCTGCACCCCCAGGGAGCCCCGCGCGCCAATGCTACGAAAATACTGTGTCTAACTGCCCATATTAATCTCGTTTAATTAAGCTTGTATCTATCTCTCGTGTAAAACTAGAAGGAAGACGGTGCCTTCAGAACGTATCCAATGCGATCATGACTAAACTGCGTTGCTATACATGACGTCATAGGGCCCTGCATCCTCCAAAACCGCCACTGTACTGTAAGCTCGTATGTCAATATTTACTAAGTTGCGAGGCGTAATTGTAGAAGACTGGGTCTTAAAAGACCGGAACAGTTAATAAAAGGGCAAAAGGTAACAAAGACGCCTTAAGTTCCCCAGTTTGGAGGCATTTTAACATTAATTCTCAAAGTGCTTCGGTCTAACAACCCGAAGACCCTCATCATAACGTCACATGCTGCTAAGCAATTGTCTAGTTTAGAGTAGAAAGGGGCAAGAATATGCTGTTTTTCGACATTTTAACATGTGAGCTGAATGATTTATTGCACTGTATTTCCATTTGAGAGACACAATTGCTTGTAATCTTGTGTAGGGCAGTAGGCGTGTTTTAAGCTAGAAATAGGATCACAATAATGCCACACCTTATACTATAGCAATTACATCTTGATGACCTAGAAATGAACATAAAATTGAAGGTCATCTGTTCAGATTTTAGGACTTCCACATTGTACTGTTTTTGTGGCTCAACATCCAGCGAACTGATTAAGGGTCCTTTTGTGTATAAAAGAACAGATAGCTGTTTTCTACGTTACTTCTGCCTTTGACGATCCGCCCATGGTACGCCCTATTAATCGTTCAACTTATCTCGTTCTAGGTATCTTTTACTGGTAAGAATGCAGAGACTTATGAGATGAACCAGCTGTCAGGAGGTCAGAAAACATTAGTGGCCTTAACCCTCATCTTCGCCATTCAGAAGTGTGATCCCGCACCGTTTTATCTGTTTGATGAGATTGACCAAGCTCTGGACCCTCAGTACAGGAAAGCTGTGGCAGGTAAATGATCATTTATTCCATGTCATTAAGAGTTGAGAAGTCACTCATTTAACTGATGATGTGTGATGTTACTCCCGAACACTATCCCATGCCAGGGGTCAGGTATGCTCCCATTCAACTGACAAAAAGTTGGGGTCATTGTATCTTGTTTACTTCCTTGAAGATTTAAAATTTGTAGCTGAAAAATTTCAAAAGTTAATATGTGCCATAGATTGTGTTAATGCCATTAAACTGAGCAGGCTGTCATGAGCGGAATCTACAAAATTCTTCTTTTCCCATGTTTACGAAGGAAGAGATGGGTAATGAATCCCTTTCTTTAATACCAAAATGACCACCGTCTAGCAGTGTAGACTGAAGGACAGTTTCATGCCCCCTCTGTTCTTTCCTGATTGGTTTGGCGCTTTTTGTGGTTTGCTTAGGATAGTTCCAGTATCGGGTTTAATTCCGAGGCATCTAATTGAGAAACTACCAAAATAGCGAAAATGGAAAAGAAAAATGGAAGTATCGTTGCTATAGTGGCTAGCCTAGTACAAATCAGGGGATATTGGGATTCAAACGAAAATACGTTAGTTTTAAAGTTTATTCATTTTTACGTGACCCATCGTTTGGATATTTACAACTCTGTCCCTTAACAAGCTGGCATGTCCAAATATTTAATGTTACTGTTGGTAGCTTAGCTTTTCATAACAGCAAATGAGGTTGAAATAGTAAATTTCTTTCAAATGATAAATTGCGTCCAATTTTTGTTAAACCTTGATACGTATGGCTTTTCAAGAAGTGTTACATATAGAAGTGTTACATATAGAAGTGTTTTAATCTTGCTATTACTAGAGAGCACTCTCGTACTGGTAGAAAGAGTTGAAAGTATAGACGTAAGGTACCGCATTTTCACAGTACTACTGGTAAAACAGTAAAATAGCAAGAACTTATACTTCCGTGGACATACTTATGTGTCAACATCTATTGTTTTTCTTTAGATATGATACACAAGCTCTCCGACAACGCACAGTTCATCACAACAACCTTTAGACCAGAGCTGTTGGAATCTGCTGACAAGTTTTATGGTGTCCAGTTTAAAAGTAAAGTCAGTCACATCCTGTCCATATCAAAGGAGCAAGCGAAGGACTTCGTAGAGGACGACGCCGTTGAGAAGTGAACATCAATGTGAATGCAACTTTACCTCAGGAGAATGAATTGCCCTGGCGATCACCGTATCCTAATCCCTATGTTTAGCTCTGTTCAGTTCTGTTCAGTTCAGTTCAGTTCAGTTCAGTTTCTTCGCTTCTCGTGTTGAGGGACCATACATATACAACCATGACAAAATATCAATAATATGAACTCCTTCCTCGCCGGTCGTCACTACCTACACCTATTCTGAGGCATTTGTATACCCAATCTGTATTAGGTTACTTTGAAATTCAGAGGACTGTTTACGCGAGAGGGATAATAGGCTCGCGGCTATATTAGTACAAATAACTGAGTATTTGTCAGTATGGTAGGACAACTTGTGAGATTGATAATTGATGTATTAGATCTTCAGAAAAAGGTCTGTTTATGGTATGAGAGACGATATCGTCACAGCATGGTCAGAAGTTATCAATTACTTTAAGATCATTAAACAATTCCCTGTTATACCGACGTTAATACTCACACCTTTAGTTAAGCTTTATTTCGATTTAAAGAATGAAAAACGGCAATGCGTGAAAAGGACTTGAATCAGCTTCACATAATTTTTGGTCTTTTTTTTGTACCTACATATCCTCTGTTGTTGGTGGATGACAATTCGTTGAGGTTATTTATAAAGTCATCATTACCAAATTTAAAAAATAATTTTCAAAGTACTTTTAAACAAATCTGATAAAAAGACCGAAGGATTCAAAGTGATTGGCCGAGTCACGTAAGAGATATCAGGGAAGATATAAAGCCGAGTGTCTGCTTGACCCTCGCTAATACTGTTGGGATTGAAGTTCCTTAGACTCCTGAAGAACCTGCTCCAGGATTAGATAAAACTTTCAATAAGTTTTTCTTTATGCTGCAGAACATTAAAATTTCACGAAGTGGCAAAACCCACCTTTGTACTACAACGCTTTTATCGTCTGACACTTATCAGACTACAAAATCGTGAGAATGCAACTCGAAAAGGAAGGTGTGAAACTAATACCCTCAGCTATAGTACACCACTTCCTTAAAAACCAGACTGCGAAAATGTGTGCGACTTCCGTATATAAGCTAAGACTAGGTCTGCCTTTCGTTTGGTCATCCTGGAATCGATCCACATAACAGCAAGAAATTCATTGCTATATAAACAGATAGAATTTGCTTTTTCATAAGGACTTTACGGTTAACCACTCAATTCTACGGGCTCTGATTGGTCAAAACAATACCAGTCTGGCAGTCAGAGTTCTGATTCGCCACTTTAAAAACATAATTTGGTAGTAGTTTCATTCCTTCCTTTTTGTGTTCTATTCTGACTATCTTGTACTATGAGGAGTGTCTGTCGAAAAAGAGCTTTACGTAAGAATATGGTTTTGCGACTTCGTGCAATTGTAAGAGATTCATGTAAATGGTAAAGGGGCATCGATCATCTGTGATATTTTGAGGTTTCATAGGTGAACACTGAGTTTCTGCGTTACGTTAAGGAGCTGTTGTCTTTTTAACATTTTGTGGACATTTTTAAGCAGACCTTTTCTTAAGTGTATATTATATGTTGTGTAAATATAAATTACGGACACAGCTGTTTTTTGTTTGTCTTTCTATAACATCTTTTGCGCTTTGAAGTGCACAGTAGTTGATATAGAGTCCTTAACGTCGTTGTTTTCAAATATATTGGACACTCTTCATTCTACTACTTCTAAGGAGGAACCTCTGTTCGGAGATAAGTCACGCGTTTTTATGATCTGCTACGTTTATTGTCAGCCAGGAATTGTCACGATTTTCACCCTCGGTGTTGCTGGGAAGTAGCCAATATTTGTATAATCTTACAGTTTTATTTAGATGCGACAGTTTATGACATCTCCTTAGCGGGGCTTCTTACTACTTGCTGTGCAAATGTGCTATATCGGTAGTGAACGTATCGGGGCGTGTGATGAGAGATAAGGGAACCATGAGGAACACCATCGTGCAAGGGAAAGTAGAGGGAGATAGAAGCAGGGGAAGACCTAAAAGAATATATGTTGATGATACTAAATAGTGGATTGGAAAAGATATAATAACAACGAGAATGACTGAAGACAGGCGGGGGTGGAAGGAGGAAGTGCTCTGGCTTTCCTTCAGCAGCGAACAAATCTTTCGCCTTTTACTAAAGATTTCCGTGGAGGAGAGCATGCTAAAGAGTCTATAGACCAAATTTTTGCCGTCCTGCCCTCAAACAGGGCTTATACCTCAATGCTCATCAGGAGGTACAATGAGAGATCGCAGGAAGGAGGAAGTGCTGAAATGGATGCATCAACGGTCTACCAGGCTACGGTTGTAACGATGATGATGATGTAATGTTCAAGTCCCGACGTAGCCGAAGCTCATATTTGGCAGTTATAACATTGTTATGTCATCAGCACTTCTTGAGGGTTTAGAGTGTTACACATGTTGTCGTGCAAGGCCGTTAGAAAAAATTGAAGTAGTTAAAGGACTTGACTTCTTGAATAATACGACACTTTTTGGTAGGACATATAGCGGATATTTGTAACAAGATGCTCGTGGTGGTGGTTGGGGGTAACAGTGCCGGCCGTTGTGGGCACATTGTGGCCCACAGAGTGCCTGTTGCACACTTTTTGAGCTGAATGCGGAAAGCTAGCTTCTGGAACATTAAAAATTGCCAATAACTATTGCTTGACTAGTAATTTTGGATCAATAAAAAACAGCAATACTTGCTACGAAAAAGGCGAAATGGCACGATCAACCGTAAAGTTTAAGCTGTCACAGAATTTCTATCTTTAACAGTGTAAGAACTAGGGCTTGCTAAGTCTTGGGATCGTCAACTCTAATTGTTAATTTATGCGATCGTTATAAGTGAATAGCATTGAGGGTTCTGCTATTTGCGTAGCTGCTCTAATTTAAAGGGTTTGTTGCAATCCTTTGGCAATCATGATTATCCAGTACACTTTTACTTGCCTCGTGCTGTACGAGTAGTGTCACATAAAAGCAGAATGTATTTTAGATAAAACGTCTTGAGTTTTGTTAGCCAAACTCCACACTTTACAACAGAGGGTCAATTCTGATCTGAGCCTCCTTCGTCTGTAATACCAGCTTCAAATTTCTGTATACAGTAATTTACGTACATTTGCATTGGACATTTGGGCTATGGAATGATAATTTTGACACATAAAGTAAGATACTCACTCTCCTCACCCCCAACGTTTGCTTCCCCGGTCTCGTCGAAGAAGTGTGAGATTGTTTGGGCGTTTTTGCATACGTTGTCCATTGTGGAAGGTTCAATATCATCTGACATCCGTTTTAGCAATTTTAACTGCTTTCTCCTGTTTATTCCTAGTTCTACAGGGCAGCTTTATTTATTAAATGCTTCTTAGGCAATAAGTGTTTCAAAAGGGAATAGAATACTGCAGAAGTCTTCTTTGTTATCACTTGGATGCAACGTCTTCCTACGTGATTCTTAACATGTGACCCTCGGGTCAGATACAGTCTGGCTCTCAATTCTGGCCCTAAAGTCGGGTGCGGGGTAGAGAATCCAATTAATTCAAGGTGATGCTGTTTTACTTAAGTGGTCGATTCTATTTCAGCGAAGGCCGGTACTACGTTGTCTAAACCAGGGCAATGCTCTTTTTATACTTAGCATCTCATTTGTTTTTCCTGGCCCTCTACTCAAACTCGACTCGAAATTGCAGTGGGGACACTCTTGGTTGACTATCTTAAACGTCAAACCCTGAAGTAAGGCATGATTGGCAGTTGATGATGAAGCAACAGGCTGCCATACTGTTTATCTTATATGTGCATATCTCTTTGAACTCTTGTGCCTTTATTTATTGTCCGCTTCGATCCACGATACAAGGTTCTCTTCTCTGTTATACATCTATGACAGTAATTTCTGCGCTTCAAAGTCGCCCATCGATTATGGGAATGGTCCCTCGATGATAACTACTGTCCGTTACTGTGGCTTTAGTTGATGTTGAAGTTTCTCTTGTTCGTGTTTTGAATTCTACTACTTCAAAATGAAGAAACGAGAGCAATTCTTCTATTTCTGTTGAGACGCTTTCTTGCGTAAAGTTAGAAATTTTTTTGATTGTTTTGTGGCATGCTCAATTTCGAGCGGAGCCTTTTGCCCAGCCAGAGTGAGCAATGCCCTTGGAGAGAGCACATTTCCAGGGATGGTCTCCCGTTGCCTTCCCCAACCGATAGTCTTTATGCCGGGCTAGGCGGGATTCGAACTCACAACCTCTGATATGTGAGTCCGATTCCTTAACCACTAGACCACGGCGGCTCTAAAAGTTATAAAGTTTCATCGACTTGTAATCTGTAGTAAGGTTGCACCATTTGATGACTGTGTACACAAGGTTTTGAAGACAAACAAGCGTTGTGATGGCCCGTTCTTTGGAGACACCCTAAACCTTGAGAGGCGCGTTAGCACGCAATATGATGATAATTCTCCTGTTTATATAACGTGATTGTTGACCACGTTTTTGCGCCCATAATGCATGAAGGGTGATAAAGGGTAAGTTTAATTTACGAAGTGTGCGTGCTTACACTAAACCGCTCATGTTAATGTAAACTAGTGACAACTGTAATGACACAGACAAATTACATGTTTTTTATGAGCATCTCAGTTGTTGAACCTCAAGGTCAACATTTAAGTTATACATTAAATAACTTAGTTACCGATTTCCAAGGGTGAAATAGACTCTGACAGTGATGAGGTTAAATAGGCGCAAATGGCTACTTTATGTGCAATCTTAGCTCCGCATGACGTGCTCCCCGAGAAAATGCTCTAAGCTCCTACGAAATTTTCTTTGTATTTTGTCTAATTCGAGTCGTCTGTATTGTGATACTACTGGTTTATGAATGATCCATAAAACCATCAATGCCTTAGATTTAGGTGTTAGGATTCGAAAGACTTAATTCGTTTTTGGTCGAGAATTTTGGACCTTGTATTAACCAGAAATAATTTCTTTTGCAGTAGCCACGACTGCTGAAACGTTCAAACCCATAAATATCGCCGTTCGAAATATTATTGCTGTTTATGACTAACAAATGAGTGTACAAGCTTGTAGCAATTAAACATGGCAACTAAACTGAAAGCGAGGGCGAAGAGTGCTTTATTTTGATCGGAAATGGCGTTGCTGTTTAGGACTCCTGATCTCTAAAACAGACTGGATCGAGCTTCCCATTGTTTCAAACTACGAAAAAGTGTTGTCAGGAGTACTGGCCCCCATCAGTTACAAAAGCGCGGGAAAGTCCGCCATGTTGCGTAACATTGTTTATAAGCTTTGTGTAATGGGGACTGAAATGGTGTCCAAAGTCTGACCTCACTTTCAGACGGAAGATTCTCGATCCAGTGTTTTTTAGAGATCAGTGTTTA
>JAAAKL020017219.1:0-10694 GCA_010016065.2 Carybdea cf. marsupialis auct. non (Linnaeus, 1758) | reverse complement strand
TAAAATAATCAAAAATCGATTCTTGTGTGAGTGTGGCAACATCAGGGATATTTCATCATGCTCATGATACAAATTGCTTATATTTTAATTTAAATTGACCATTAAGCATATCTCACTTCATAGGTTTGAACCACTGGTAGGCTTACTGCCTCAGTCACACAAAGAAGAGCTCATGTGGGTATGGGAGACAAAGGACAGGGTTATGCATAGCATAAAACACGTATCGCCAATTCTTGAAAATTATGTTTATAGTAGGCTTTCATCTGTCCTGATGAATTCAACAACTCTGTAACATGTCCATAACACTGAAAGATAGTACCTGTATCTCTGCAGAGGATAGGGAGTCTGCTATTCGCACCGTAAGAATATGACGGAAACGCAAACAGCTACAATCATGAAGTTTTCCAAATAACTGGCATAATTGTGACAAAAATCGACTTGAATGTATTTTCACAACTGTTTAATTCCCCTAACTGTGCAACCCGATAGGGTCTACCTCGAAAATGTAAAATAGGGTTTGTTAAGGTCATCAACGTTTAATATCAAGAGCTGGAAAACATGCAGTTCATTTATTTTGTTAACTTTTTAAAGATCAGTTTAATTGCTAACTAGACAGTAAGTTCAAGTCCACCATCAAAGTAGCCTATGATTAAACTTATACCTTATACCTATTACTTAATGGCATAGTTGTTCTTAGTAAGGATTGCCCTTCTATTTCCCAGAAGGGGAAAACACCTACAAATGCTTTGCTCATTTACATTTGTACACGAGGCTTAGCTTTATGTTGTGGTAAGTATTGACCCCCCTGAAAAAACACTTTAATCTGTCGCTTTATTGTGAATCAGGATTGCAACCGGGTGTCGGTTTCATGGAAATAATTTCACTTTCGCTACCGTTAACATTTGTTAGAGCACCGTATACACGTTGAATGCATGTGTGCATTCAAGACACAAAGACACCAGAACTGCTCTGATTCTTTTTTTTAAAGTCATCTTCACGAGTTTTGAATTGCTTGTGTAATTCCTATGTGCTTACCGACCTTTGTGTTTGAAGTGGTTTTTAAATGGTTATGATCTCAGGGAGATTACCCTTTTTTCTGTTGGTTTTTTTTATTTTGCATTATTTCACTTTCTTCTAAGCGTGAAAAGCTTGGACCCCTTTATAGTATCTGCCAGTAACAACCGTTATATGCGGATTTCAGAGGGCAAAATAATTTACGATAATTTCCACAAATTGCAGTGGCCACAGCATGTTTCACGGTATTAGAGAAATAGCAAACACGTCAGTAGTACCTTTGTACAGCTATGTGGGTAGGATGGTAGTCCTTCCATGGTCACGTTACTTGCTGCAGAGAAGCTGGTTTCTTAAAATTTACTTTGAGCTGGAGGTCAATGCCAACCAGCAGAGGTCTGGGAGCTAATGCGAGGACTGGAGAATACAAATATCGTATCATCAGGGTTGACATAGGGTTAAAATATATGTTTTATGGCAATTTTAAGTTAGCAATATCTTTTTATTGCTCTTTTCGTTTGAAATTTCATATTTTATCTAGTGTTATTCACACTCCCAGTCTAATTACGTGGAAGCATAAAAGGAACATTTATCGTTACATGCGTCAAGTTCTACCTCATTTCATTTGATTCATTTTTGTTTCTCCTAGTTGCTCGTGCCAGCTGTCATCAACTGTTCATGAACTTGTAAGTAGATTCATGCATTGTATTGTTGTTAAAAGAAAATTCTGAAAATATGCTAGCAACTGCACCGAAATAAAATTTTTATCAAATTCTTCTTGCTGTTTACATTGCAATGATTATTTCCAACAATTATGCATTAGAACGTTGTTAAAAGATTTTTCCTGTGCGAGAGACCTCGTCGCGAGAGACATCACGAGGATTCAACAAGTCTTCTAGATTGTTTTACTTAGCCATGTTTCTGCTTTGCTAGTCAAAATGTTCTTCTACCCTTATACTCACAGTTCACTGATCTACTTGTTAAAATAACTGTCGTGATCTGTTAATAGTTTGCGCAACTGTAGGGGTCGTTAACGTCATAGTGAAATCTGGAAATTAGAAGCGTTTCAAATAGCAAATAATGAGACGAATCAACCCATTCAGTGGGACTATTGCACCCACCGTTTGCGACGTTTACTCCCTAGTTTTTTACGTTTGTAAACTGTGCATCAACATAGCCCACTAGGTGATGTATTCTTTAAATTATTTTTTTTACGTTATGGCTACAACCATAATTTATCTTGCGTTAGCAAAAAAGTATCGTAAACATGCCTGAGCTAAGATAATCATACTTGCCCAAATAACAAAATGGTCAATATTATTTAGTTTACGCAATATTAGCTAATATACGTGAATCTTGCTAGGATGCATTGTAAGCTTTCCCAAGTCTAGCTGATAAAACCATGTCCAAAGTTTGTGCCATAACTGTTTTGGAGGTATGTTAAACTTGGGGTTGTAGACAGGACAGACTTAGGACCATTTAAGGTACGCACACTCCATTGTGATTGTTTTCAAGTCTCCTTTCTCTGTTTTGAAACAAAATAACGACGTTATCAAAGCAATGGCTCTTTACTGTGATGTTACCACTCTCACCCCCATCGAGCGTATGTACCTTCTGAATGGCCTTTAGGGAGAATATCACTTGTTTGGCCTAGACAATTTGCCATGAGTATTGGTAAAACTGGTATTATATTGTGGTAACACTTTCTCCCCCTTTCCTGTAATTATTCAAATTAGACATTTCCTCTTATAAATATGATACACCTGCAAACTCACAGTTTCGTAATTTCTTCCTTCTTGAGACTCAGAATGACTTATATTTCAGTAGATTCTTCCAATTTGTTGATTTAACTTGAGGCTTTCAACTCCAGTGTGTGTAGTCTTCCTTTGTCTGGCTTATATGTTTACTGTGGCGGTTTCCATTTACTGTCCCTGTCGCGCAAAGTAACTCCGCACGTGGTAGTGGTGTGGAAGCATTAATAAGAACACACACCTCAAGAGAGAAACAATAGCACAATAGTGCTTTCTCACTTCGACAATCCTGGAATTATGAAGATCTTGTGTTTTAAGGAGATATCTATCGAGACTCCGCACGGAACTACCTTTTTCCGATCCGATACCCAACTGAGCATGACCTAAAAAATTGACACCCTGTGCAATCCACAACTGTATTTCTTCGTTGTTTTGATCTTGTGGCTATCGTTTACAGTAGCTATATGCGCTGTAGATGGATTAATTTCAATATCTCCCAGTTCTAAACCAAACTAACAGAAAAAGCCGATGAACTAAAGGCTTTTTCGGGTGATAACAACAGCAATAATTGTTTTAGCTATATGCGCAGCCGCAATTTGTATGAAACATAAATGAATGCAGATGCTGCGAGTATTACATTACCCACTCAAAAGGCAGGAAATCACTGATCTGGATCGAGCTTCCAAAAATTAGTGGATTTCTACGACATTGTTTGATCTGCAGAACATTTTTCTGTGTTTCCCAACATTAGATTTATCGTGGATCATACACTAGTTTCTAAAGAAGACTGGATCGAGCTTCCCATTGTTTCAAACTGCGAAAAAGCGTGGTCACGAATACTTTTTCCAAAAGTTAAAATAGCGCGGGAACGTCCGCATAGTTACGTTATTTTTTTATAGCCTTGTTTGATGGGGACTAAACTGGCGCTCAAAAACTGACCTCGCTTTGAGACGGAAGATGCTCGATCCACTGTGTTTTAGAGATCAGTAAGGAAAACCCTTACTTTGCATCATCTGGCAACACAGGGAGAGTAAGGAGTGTATATTAAAAGGATGTAATTTAATTCAAAAGGATGAACCAAGTGCTGTACAAAATATAGACTTTATAGAAAATTATCTTATTGACCGCCGAGCATGCCATGTAATGGCGTATGTAGCTGTGACTTGCATAGCTCTACGACGAAGCAGCTTATCAAATCTTCTATGATATGTTATTTACCGCTGTAAGGAAGCTTTATTTCATTGGCTTCGGTGATAAAGCGATGGGATCTTCACTTAACTAGGTACCCTCTCGCAACTACTCGTTCCTTCAATGGCGATAAATTTGAAAGAAATTGGCCATCGCTGCCTGAAAAACCATTTTCATAATCAGATGGGAGAAGTCCTGGGATTGAAGCTTAATTGAATAACGGGGATAGAACGTTAAAAGAGCATAGAGAAACGTAACACTAGTAACGCCTTTTTGGTCAGCCATTACATCTAAAGTTTGCAAAGCTAAAAATGCACAAATTTTCCAAAACGATTTCTGACTTGCAGCAGAAACGATCTACTTATTCATCCTTCTCCGCGTTTAAGTTTAAAATCCGTCTTCCGTATTCTCTTGCCTCCATATGCATTAAAGGTTTCAATCATGTAAGACTATTGTATGCAAAACTCTTGTATATAGATGATACATTCTTATGGGTGTTGACTGTGAGAGTAATAATATTTCTTTTAGATTACTGATTGATCCCTATGGAAAGCAGGAATTTGCAAAGTTATTTGTTACAGTGAGTAGATGTTATCTAGATTTTTTTGCTTTCTTGATACCTATAACTCGATTTATAGTTTTCAAAATATCATTGACGTAGCTACAATCCTGGACAAATAGAAGTTAAACTTTTACTAAATTTCGGTGAAAATGGAGCAAATCACCCAAGACACTTGCCACGTGAATAAGGTGTCCAGGTCTGGTATCATTTGTTTTCTGGACCTCTCCGCTTAGCAGCAGGGAGGTCTGACATGCAAGTGCCCAAAATGCTTGTTTTCTACCTGAACAATATTTCGGAACGGGGGTTGGGGAAACTTTCATATTTCATAGTCCAAATTTGTAGGCTTTGACCATTACAAGAAATTTAGATGTGGGGATGGCAGAGAGCAGTATTAACACAATCAGCGTAGCAAGATTTCCCACATAACATTTCTTCATCTTTTTTGTAAAATAACAAGAAGTACCAGACGATATTAAACGGTCAATCGTGTTTATTGAAATGGTGCAATTTCCCATTTTCCATTGATGGGATGTGTTTTAGTCCTTCATCCCATGAGATGAGCGGTTGACATTCCTTGGCATTTCCAACCCCCTCCAACCCCCCCTGAGTCCGATTGCAAACATCCGATAGATACTGGTTTTCATCCTTAATTAAACATATTGCAAAGAGGTTTATCCCGGATTTTCTTTGTTATATGGAAATGAAGACAAGAAGAATTATTTCATTTTGTTTTGTTTCTAAAAAACTTATGTTACTTTTTTGTGACATGAATGGAAAAATATCACGGTTTTTAATGGTTTTTTGACCCCATAATGCTGAAGAAAGCTTTTGGACGTGTAAAAGGGTGTGATTGCGAAATTTGTTGCAAAATATTGTCAGCTCTGAACTTTCAAAGAAAATAATAGCATCTTTTCAGCGCATCACACTACCTCACTTTCACGTACGTTACATTTTATGTCGTCCATGTCAATGCTTTTTTGGTTTTTATACTATGATAGTGTATTCAAATAGTTCGTTGGTGTGACAAAACAAAAATGTTTTCAGTACTAAAATCTTTTCGCTATTTCGTGCAGTTTTATGATAGTATAATATAAAGCGTTTTCACTGACTGAACTCATAAATTACCCTTGTGCCTGAGGATGCCTGTTCGGATCGAAAGTAATCCAGTTCCAATTTAATCCAGTCCAGTTTTGATTACGGTATAGAACATCAAACAAGCACGGAGTAGCGAAATACTTGTACTTTTGTACTATTACGGCTATTTTCGTCTGACACTCCTCGGAGCAACTAGCTCTATGGGACGCTGATTTGTCAAAGTCACCACACCACATAGCCAATTCGGTGGGGCCCTTGTAAAATCAGAGCTAGGGATAAATTTTTGTCCTTTTCCTTTCCGTATACCATTCAGATGACTTGTACTCAGAGGAGAGTCTGCCGACAAAAAGCTTTTTAAGTAGAATTATGGGTTTACTATTTCGTACGTTTAATATTAACAATGAGCACGTTCTGTGAGTCTCTGCCTTTATTAGTACATCTCATTTTACTCAGCTTCCTTCTCCACTGGAGTAAGTGGCCAGGAATTCCAAGGGCTCTTTCAGTCGATAGAGATTTCTTTAATAGGTTTTAACGATTGATCTTCTCATATTACTAAATTCGCCGTTTTGTTTGAAATGCCTGCTCAACTACTACCATTTTTGAATGCTGGCAACATGTAGCTTAGTTCACTGTTGCATTTACGAATTTTCAATTGGCTTCTACATACATTACGTCACAACAGCGAACTAGCACGGTATCAGGGACCCACTTTCTGTTGTCAAATCGTGTTATGTTTTATATTTTTATATCACTCATGGTAAGCAAGAGTGTACGTCTTTGATGCAAGTGTAAGTTTACTGGTAGTAGGGATTGCGGTAATATAAATATTAATGCAACAAAATAGAAAATGACTAGAAGGAATGTTTTTAGAGAAAGTTGACTACTCATAGTATGACATGGGTGAGATTATAGCTGCTTTGTGGCAAAGCTTAAAATTGATGGTGGCGGTGTTAAATCAGTGGAAATTTTTGAGTACCTCTCTGCATCCGCATCCAGATTTATAAAGAGCCTTTGTGATTGTGTTTCATGTTGTGTGCTGATTATTGGTCAATAATCCATTGTCCAATACCAAACAGAATTATTTATTCTCGTTTAGTAGTAGTTGGTAGACCTTGTTAAGAGGAAGCAATCTTTCATATTGCCCAATGTGTTAGTTGCTAATACTTGGTGCATTTTCTCTGCAGAGTTACATGACCATTCTTAAGGATTTCATTAAGGATGACCACGAACACTCCATATCGGTAAGAATTATATTACGTATGTGTTTGTAGATTTTCATGATGTATGAGTCGTCTACTGGCAGCATGTGAGAGGCGTAGGAAGTTCCTAATCCTTGAAGCTGAGGTAATGGGTTGATGGGAGGGAAGGAATCAGATGAGTTAAGAAACATAGGTTGGTTCAAGTCTAAGAAGTAAAGATGGTGTTGTGACTTAAAGAGATACATGAAAGGCAGATACCTGAGAGTACCGCTTTTCAATTGCTTCGTAAAGGGTGCAAATTATGGTTTAATTACTGTTGGAAGTGTTTTCGATGATGTACAAGAGTGAGAGAGGATGCGTCATGTACAGAATACGTCAGAAGGTGTGCCATTTTAGCATAACTATGAATTTTTTAGACTGCACGTGCAGGCGATTTTATAATTAGAGTTTAGGGTTTTAAAGCAGTTTTAGAGTTTTTTAGTAAAGTTTTATATAAAGTTTTAGGTTCCGTTTTTCGCATCTTTGTAATGCGCGTGTGAACATCTCCCTATGGAACATACGCAATATAAATGTCAATGTAAGTATAAGAGAAAAATTGATGTTGTTACCGCTTACAGGAGTTAAATAGCATGGAATGCGTGTTTGGAATTCCACTCTTGCAAGTAAAGCGCCCCATGACTTAACCATGGGAACTGCCCATCGTCATAAGGTAGCTATCATTACAAATAGGTAGAAGCACATAATGATCCTCTAGAAGTTTAGTTTCTCTTCGTTTCACATCGTAAATATGAAAGGTCGCATCCACTTTAAAGGTTCTCTTAACAGTGAATCAGAATATGTACCCATAAGCTAGAATTAATTAGCCAACCATTTAGGATATGCTCACAATTAGTAAGATGATCCACTAAGTTTTGTCATCAATTTGCAAACGTTATTAATGTGTAGAAAATACAAAGTATTTGAAAAGTTTGTTGATGGTACAGAATATAAAAAACTGCACGAAATTGTGAATTCATTTTGGTACTTAAAAGCTTTTTTCGTCTGACACTCCTCAGAGCACACTCGTCAGAGAATAACCTGAAAAGGGAATCAACGAAATTGTGTACCCAACTGTGTTTTACAAGGTAGCCAATCAGAATTCTGACTGCCAGATTGGTGTTGTTTTGACCAATCAGTGTCAATAATGTCGTAATAATGAATTCGCTATTTCGTGAAGTATTTGAGTAGATAGCTTCATACCGTAAAACCTCAAACCTGGAAATTATCTTCTGTTTTAATTTCTGATGTAGTTTATCTTTTGACTTCAAGACATTAAAGTCATGAAACGTGTTCCTGATAATGTTTTCTTCAAATGGAGCATTTCTAAAAGTGGTTATACCTTGTATGGCATAGACATGATGAAAAACCGTACTTCCTTGAGAGAGCTTTTGCATAGCTTCTTCGACAGAATGAATTTAAGAATGAATGCAGAACCCATTGGTTACAATGAAGAAGTAAAACTATTTGTTATGCCCGTTTAGCCAACTGGTAGGTAATGGAGTATCAGTAGGTAATGGAATATCAGTAGGTAATGGAGTATCAATAGGTAATGGAATATCAGTAGGTAATGGAATATCAGTAGGTAATGGAGTATCAATAGGTAATGAATATCAGAAGGTAATGGAATATCAGAATGTCCGTGATTACTTAAATACTGGCGGTGTAATAACCTTGTTATACAAAGGAGATTTTTAAGTGGTAGGTGACGGGGTGTATATTCAGGATAAAATTATGCGGAATTCAGACAAGAGAAGGAAAGTACTTGTTTTTGGAGGAAGTACTACATCAATGACAGGCAGAATAATATGACGTCATATCAGATCATCGTATATTATGTTCATACCCTTATTATGAGAAGCCGTTGCCACGTAACAAAATGATTATGTTATGGTGATAAGAATATTTCTGTTCTTTATTTGAGGCGTCCTCAATGTCAGTCCAGATATTTACAGTGCCAACTGTGGTAAGTCATTTCAGATTGTCGTGTTAATACAGAATTCTTAACAAAACATCGCTAAAACGCATGCTCATAACATATCATTCACAGTAGAACCTACTCTTTACACAGCGACCAAAAACTCACGTACATTTAAAAATCTGCGTAAACTAGGCATAAGAACATCAAAATATAATACTGTTCAAAACTATGGTTAGCAGCCATCGGCTCTGTTGGAAGGCTGATGGGTTTCAGAGCCTTCGATGAAGTATAAGATAACAATTGCAATCGCGCAAGACGTCGCGCAAGTTGATTACCAGTAACCTAATTTGAAACTTCTGTTGATTTACAACAACACCGTAAGGTATTATGCACCTTCATGGTGTACTTATTTTATTCAGAAGAAAGTTTAAAGTGATGAAGTAGTCTTTTTAACTTTAAACTTCATCGGCAAGTCATTTTTATTCATTAAACCTCGTTTATAATTTAAAATTGATATGAATAGCTCCAGCTTCTGAATCAGTCGTGTCCTTTATTTCCCGTACACTTATACTACCAATTTCTGTTAGTTTGCTAGGAATATTTTTTAAATCAGAACACGTATCGTCTTCGAAAGAGCGATAAAAAATACAAGCTTCTGACCGCGATCTGCTCAAATTTAGCTTTGCTTGACTAGGGAGGCGAGGAAATTTTTGCACCTCTATCGTCCAGTATTGTGATTGGTTGGTTGATGGTATTTGATTGACAAGCTTGAACGTAAGTTTGCTTACATTCACAAAGTCTGTTCTAGCTCTGTAGAGACCAGTAATTGGGATGTTGATGCCCAAGTGGCAGTGGGGGATACGGGATTGAGGCGGACTCCCCTAATAAGTTTTCTTCAAAGAGAAAATAAGTTTTGTTATCTCACAAAATAAACAAGAAAGTTCTAGGAAAGGCAATCATCTAATGCTTAGTATTTAAATGCTTCTGCTACAGAAACCAAATTTGCTTTCGTCTCCTTCTACCCTCGTTAAAACATATGTCAAGTGCACGCTCCAGAGAACTGCAAGTTAGACATGTTCACCTGGTTCGTACAAGACGTTGCTCGAAAGCTGTAGATTAATGGACAAGAAGCCATGAAGGTATCAGAGCCACCAAACATTGCATTGAATCGTATCTATAACACCGTATTGGACACCATATTGATATGGTGTGCGTCTTTCGCTAATGCTGTGCTACTGGTGTCCTTGTACGGAATCACACTCTCGTAATCACTTTCATAATCGTCTTTATCACCGCGGTTTTCCGATTATTTATATCAAACGGGCATTCAACAACCCATGTTAAGCCAACGAAAGTACGTTTAAGAAAGTGACACATGCATCCAGGCATGCAACAGCTTTGCCTAAAAGATTTTGGGGAAAAAGTAGTAGCCAGATACAAGTAACCTTCGCGTGTGCATCTTTGACGTGCTGAAACGCAGATAATTTTTCGTTTGATTCCATTACAAGTCTACCATTGCAAATAGGCGATCCACTTTTTTCTCTCTGCATTTTATTGCTAATGCCATGTACCCAATCTTTCATTTAGGCGATGAAGCTGATTACGGAGCATGATGCTCTACGTGTAGTTCTCGAGACGTTTTATGAACATGTTGAACCTGCTATTAATGGTAGGCCACTGTTTATATTTTATATTGTAACTCAATATCCTGTATCTGGATCTGCAGCATTTCCAATCTTATTGCCCTTATTATTGAAATCCCAGATCATCCGTTACCAGTATTGTATCATGCACAATTTGTGGATGTGTTGTTCCAAACCGTTTTGAACTGTTATCATGAGGACGAGATCACCGATATCGTATTACTCTCTCTTATTATTGTATTCTAATAAATTGTGTACGTCATTTACGTACATATCCGTAAATTTGTG
>JAAAKL020017218.1:0-10695 GCA_010016065.2 Carybdea cf. marsupialis auct. non (Linnaeus, 1758) | reverse complement strand
CAAACGAGCACGGATAGCAGATCCAAATGAGATCGGATCCACTAGCTCTCGTGTAAACGCAAGGCCGATCCGTACCATTTTGGGTACGGATTCATTTGGATCCGCTCTCGTGGAAACGCGGTCTTAAATTATAAAAGAAAGGAACAAACAATTCAGTATATTCAAGGGCTTTTGAAGTCACCGCCTTCACCACCCCCTCTGCATAACGGTCTTCTTTTCATAAAGAAATCAGTTTCGTCAACTCATCTTATAGGGATTCAGTTTAGCAGATCCTCGTTGCTCTCCGAGTAAGGCATGCTATCAGCGACACTTCGACTTTCTTTGCATAAAAGGAATCCCATCTGGTGTAAACGCCGATAAACTGAATCATTCATTTATCGGGCAAAAACGCTTTCCCATGTATCTACGTGTACCTTGGCTTGACCCGGTCTCAGAAAGAAAAAAAAACCAGACAACCATTCAGGGTTGTAAAAGTGCTAGTAATCCCCGAATCGTTTTCTACAGTATGTCAATACCACCAGCCAGTCAGAAGGAATCCATTAATGTCACAAAGAACCAGAGCCCCTGTGGGGAGTAATACGTAGGCAGGACATTTCAAAGACTTCTAGAAAGAGTGTACCAGCACATTCCGATATATGTAAGAAATGGTGGAGAAGTAAAGAGGACTCAACCACGGAGGGCAGTGAAGAAGTATGCTGCTAATGGAAATTCGAGAAATGTTGGCTCTGCAATTGAGCAACATTTAATTGAAAGACCGGACAGTATCAACAATTTTCGTTATGAACGTTTTTACTGTGTTGGATAGAGCGCGATCTACGTTCCATTGAGCTGTTTTGGAGTCTGTGTTCATCTCAATCATAAGACCTGGTCTTTGCCTCCAGAGGGAATATGTATTTAGTCTCTCTATGTTTCAATTTGTTATTGTTACCGTTTTGGCGCCATCTGTAGCATTATTTGTTCGTTTCTTTTGTAATTCAATAGCCAATCAAATTTGTCTTTTGCAACTTTCTGATCCTCCATCTTTGTATAGATAGATCCTGTATATGTTATTTCATTATCGATGTAGATCGACTGAAGAGAAGTGGTGAAAAGCTTTTCGATCAAAATTTCTGCTTCAACGCAATCTTTAAGTGTTGCGTAATAGAATTTATTACAAAGTAACATATCATATGAAAACTTATCACACGACATTACTTTTGATAAGTCTAATCGAGAATAACCGTAAGGTTCAACTCGACAAAGTACAAGGGTTTAATGACGTGTTGCTGTATTGGAAGTGACCTGAGTAATGGTAAACTTTAATCATTTCAAAATTGTTATGAACTAACACGTTCTCTCAAAATAAACTGAATCTGACGGTAAAAAATACGTTCTTACGGTGCGGTTGAGTTTGTCTTTTTCTCCAAGGGGAAAAAACTGAAAAATCTCACGGAATACATGTACGTGTTTTGAAACCAATAAACAGAAAGAAACTATGAAACAAACTTAATTAACTACCCCTGTACTTTCGTACTCTAGGAGTTGGGATCCTGATCAGACCACCGAGAAACATGATCACTGCGTTTCTTATTAAGTGTACGCTTAAATTCATAGACTCATACTAAACATGCCTTTGTGTAAGAGAGATTCACTACAAAGATGCAAGTAAGGAAGGCAGTGTCCTTTTTTTACATTTTTTAAAAAATCCATTTAAAAAACATCGCCTGTTTAACGTTGTGAATCATGTCTGATGGAACATGTGTTCAGGACATCTGATTCACGACAGAGCATAATTTTTACATCTGGACTAAAATATTTCTACCTTGCGTCTACATTGGAAAGCTGATGGAATTGCTAGCCTCCGATGAAATCTTGGATAACAGCTGCAATCGTACAAGACTTACAAAAGTTCATTGTCATAACTTACACTTACTTGATAATTGTTTTATTCACAAAAAAGTGTTTTGTGAGGAAATAGTCCCTTTCAGTTCAATCTTCATCGACATGTCATTTGTATCCATGATAAACGAGTCGTTGTCAGCCCTCGTTTGTTGATAGCTTGAAATCGGTCTGGATACCTCCTGCTTTTAAATCAGCTGTGTCCTATATTGTGTCCCAAAGCTTTAAACCTGATTCCTGCTGGTAAAACAGATCCGCTATAATCTTCGAAAGACAGATAAAAATTCAAAATGTTTTTTGATTGTAAAGAATAATAAAACGAATCGAAGCGAAACATTACCAAGCCATGGTAATTTTAAATTCCAGAAGCAAATCAAAAAAGCAGCAGGAAAGTGATTTGGTGCTGTGACACCACGCGTAGTTTATGACAGTAAGAAAGCGCTCCCAATTAAACACAAAGACCGTGTGCATTCCACAGATAACAGCATTGTAGTTTACTCATTTTCTTGCCAGTGCGAGGCTTGCTATGTCGGCAGCACGACTTTGAGGTTAGTTGATAGAATCACACAACATGTTCCATCCTGTATTCGCCAAGCATCAGCTCCCACATGGAAACAACCGCCTCGGGTTTCAAAATCTAAAAACACCACTGCGCAATGTGACTCTGCCATAGGGCAGCACTTGCTTGAAAACCAAGACTGTGCCAACATATATACGGACGATCGCTTCCGCATAATTGGGGAAGCTAGATCTGTTTTCACTTGGCCGTTCTAGAATTCATTCACATCAAAGCAAGAAAACCTTTGTTTTGTAGACAAAAAGGTCAACCATTCAGCTTCACGGACACTGATTGGTCAAAACAACACCAATCAGGCAGTCGGAATTCTGATTGGCTACCTTGTAACACACAGTTTGATAAATGATTTCGTTGATTCCCTTTTCGGGCTATCTTTTCGATTGTGCTCTGAGGAGTGTTAGATGAAAAAAGCTTTTAAGCACAAAATGAATTCGCTATTTCGTGCGAATTTTATCCATGGGTCTGACCGCAATCTACTCAAATCTGTCTTTGCTTGGAGTACTCTAGGGAAGGTAAAAAACTTTGCGACAAAATTCTCTCGCCCAACAACGTGATTGGTTGATTGACTAAGCTGGAACGGTGTATTGCCGGCACAACTTATGCTTATTTCCACGAACTTGGTATGGGCAGATGCATAAATACTATTTTCTTAGCATTAATGAGCTCGGCCTCGGGCAATGGCGGCGTCGGCCTCTCCCTAAAAGCACCACTGCTGAAATCAGAGGAAGGATGGCTGATGGTAACAATCGTTTCTTGGCATTTTTAGCAGTCATACGAGACGAATTTGAAGGCTCTACAGTTTGCGTACTCATGCCATTACACAGTAAATTTTGCGAAAGGTTTTGCTTGTGATATTTACAGTGCGTAGTAGATCAACTATTTTCTGGACTAAGCAGACACTCCTAGAAAAATACAAAAGAATGCAGGTGAGCCATTCTGTCCTAATGCATTCTTCGACCCATCGTGACGTCACAACACCCAGCCACCAGCTAAAGCGAAAACGTACCTACAATGTGGTAAATTTTCCTCGGAAACAGTGTGAACCTATATTACTTGTCTTAGTTCTATTTTTTCAGGGATACACATTTCAATTCTTTTCTGGGGGATGGGTATAAAATTGCATTAGCGTCGGCTTTCTTACATATCATGATTGAAATTTAATTTGATGAATTGAAAATCCTGACCAAAGTTTTCCCGTTTGCCGCTATCGCCCTGCCTTTAAGTTGTCTTACAAACTCCAGTGAAACGGATATCGAGATGCAAATATATTGGCTGTCTTTTTCCAAAACAATAGGATTTCATATTCTGTGACAATACGCATAAAAGACGAAGCATAATTTAAGTCTGCCCAATGGTTAAACAAGACGAAAAACAGCAAGCTTTCCTGCATTTGTTTGTCGTCATGCAGTAAATCAGGCTTATCAGCTACGTCTTGATGCCCTCAAGGCCATAAATTTTGTAAAAGTTTATAAAATTCTCTGCCTAGGACTAACTAAATAAGTCTGAGAAACATTGTCAGAAGATGCAGCGAGGAAAACAAAGGGCCTTTACTCCCAACACAAAGACGATCTTGACTAATGTTCAGGCAGAGAATTTATTAGCTTACAAATCATTAAGAGCAGGACTATTCATTAGATCGGAGAGAGGTGTTGTTGAAAATAGAGTACAGCGAAGATACTCTATCTTTTCTTTTCTGGAGGGAACTCTATATATAAAAATGGCCGGTCCGGTCCAGCAGGATCTGCCGGCTCTCTAGCCACTGTCGCTTATAGTTCAGGCAGCACACTTCCTGGTTCAGTTGATTTGTGAAAAAGAATAGTAAATTTAAGCAGAAGAATGTCATGTTTCTAAAGACCATAAAAATAGCCATATGCACACCGAATCTCGCATTTGTAGAATTTTAGACGAATCACAAACAGTGTTAAGTCTCTAAAGGCATTGTACCCTTCAAAGAGGAAGTTTGTGACAGTTGTTTATATTGTGAAGAGTTGTCCTGTTATCATATAGCACTACATTAGCACTACAATTTTTGTGATATAAAGTGGATTAGGATACTCGGCATGAAGCATTGCACAAACATTCGCACAAGCTCTTATCATAGGCCACATAAATTGCTGCTTTACGCATTGCCAATGGTATACATCAGTGACGGTCACCGTATACAGAACGCAGCTGCTCATCTCTTCTGTCATGTATCACTGTAGTGTAAGTTTAGATAAGTTTTATTATTGCTACACTGGCTTTCCATTACATTTAGAATTGAATCTTCTAATATTAATTTGACTTTTAAAGCAATCCACTGTAGCAAAATAACCTATGTCAGAAGTTAAGTTAATTTGAAGAAACGCACGAAATACAGCATGTGGGACAGTGGAACAAATTACCACTAAGAACCAGGACTGAATAGAACTACTCGGAATCATTGCGTGGTCCAATGGTTTGCTAATAACATCGATCAATGGCTCAGCCAGAAAGTAAAAGCTCAGGGATGTCGTGAGGACGAAGAGCTTTATTCAAGGGAAGAAGATGCAGAATCTTGTGCGTTATTACTTTCTGAAAACTGAAACGAGTCCGTGTCTGCTTAATAACATCGTTCTTGTGCCAAGAGAAGTTTAGAAATAGAAGACAACATTTCTTTACAACACACGGGGTGACAGGATCACAGGAGGCATTCGCTATTTCTGTCGTGTTGTCTTCTTCCATCTACCAAAAGAATTCAAAGACATTCCTTTTTTTGTTGCATTATCACTTTGAAGATAAATCAATTTAAGCACTTTACAAAACCGTTTGGGATTTCTTGTATTTTCTTCGAGTATTTGTATATTTGTTCATTAAACAATCCATGATTGGACAATAAACCAAAAAAATGAGAAAGGGCGCGCCAATCTAAAACAATTGCAAAGGAAACACAATATCTTTCTGGTGACAAAGTGAAGGACTTTCGTGTTTTTATGTATATTGCCTCTAAAACTTTCAGGCGTAGGGCCAATCTAGCTTTTGCTTGCACTTCGAAACAATCGGTCATATATGCCAGAGAGCATTCGGGGCTGGATAGTAAACGTGTGCCGATTGCCGTGTCACAATTGATCTGACCCTTGCTTGCTTGGTATTCCGTTCCGCATACTGGCGTTTTTCGTGCCGTTTCAAACCGTTGAAGAAATGTGTTGAGATATTCAGTCTGAAAGTCTTTTAGTAGTTCTGCGGACGTACCTTTATTTGCACAGACACAAATAATTCATAAATTACAGTACAAGTTTTGTAGAACAGGATAACATCCTTCGAGACCTTTGGCAACATTCTCTACGCTGTAAAAACTACCCCAGTTTGTCTTGCTCTGAAACGGCTTTAGATATCTGATCTTCAAACTTAGAGATAATAAAATGCAATCTCAGATACACATGGCATATCATTGGACTAAATTGCTTTTCTTTCGACCAACTTGAAAGTTTTTTATACAGCGATCAACAATATAATCAGGGTACACGGATGTTTAGTTGTGGAAACAATCATCGCGTTACCAACGCAATCAACAGAAGCAGCAGCAGTAATAACAACCACAACAATAACAAAATTAACAGTGACAACCGTAGCAAATGATCGTTTCAAAGAAAAGTATGACCATAAGGAACCTGACAACCAGAAAAATCGAATATCAGGATTACTGGCGAAGCAGGCGTAAATAAGATTCCGTGTAGAAGGGTCCAACCAAATTTAGAGCGGCTGATTGTTCCTGTCGACGAAAGCGGAAGCATATGTACGCCTTGATTAAAAATGACATGGAAATGCACTCGTTGTTCATAAAAGCGAAACTCGCCATCTTCCAGACATAAAACGCTCGTTTACTAAAACATGAAAATGACAGGGGTTTAGGAAAATTGACGGAAGCTGCTCTTCTTAGGAATGCAGACAATTTCAATGTAAACAATGGTAGTCATCTCATCGCTGATGTACTTAGCCGTATGATCCTTCATTAGATTCTAGATACCCGTATTATATTACGTAATGTCTAGCCTTTATTTTTTAATTTTATTAATATTCATAACTCTTCTTTAATTCATAAATGTCTATTTCCATTGATTTTCTTATCCATATTTTTTTATTTATTAGATCTATATTTTTATGATTATAGTTTGTCTCTTTGTTCTTTATATCATATTTTTCTAACGTTCTCTGACCTACCCTTATTCCCTCTTGTTATATACTTGTATCCAGCTCCTTTCAGCTAGTCTTCTACAATGATGTACCTTTGTTGAAATGTACCCTGTGACAGTTCGCGTTAAAACCAATGTATCAAATTGCAAGTGCCTGTGTTCATAGTGATATTTCCAATAGACCTGAAGAAGATAGTTTCCTTTCGGCGTATTTTTCTTTATTAAAATAGTATTGATCTTTTTAAGGGTTAATTTTGGTCAGATCTAAAATAATGTTTTTCTAGCCTTTGCGCACTGAAATGTCTTCAGGTTTTTTTCAAAAGTTGTGATATAATTACATCAGGCATTCCATAATTACGGTGCTGACAGAAGCAAAGATTTTGCTGCGTAAGAGTTGTTCTCATTAGCAGGTGGGAGGGAAGTAGTGGTCTACAGTTTGAACGAATATCGTACTGGTTGCACTCCTCGATTGAAGGCAACTTCATGAGTTAGGGTGGCTATAGCTCATGTACAGACTTGAAAATAATCAATAAAAGATTAAATCCAAAATCAAACAAGCACCAAAAATCATTTTTAGCAATGGTTATAGGCCTGTTTTTAGTTGTATGTATACATACATATTGCCTCCATAACAACGGAATCAACTCGCTCTAAAGACATCGAGATACAACACAATCTGATTCAGATCAAGTAACAGCACGGCAGACGTCTTTACTAGTTAACATTTATTTGATTTAAAATGGCGTAGTACATCGATTATCTTTGTTTCATAGAGAAAGTGCAAAATGCGTTAAGGGTGGCTCCATATCTTTGGCCTCCAGAGTGCTGTACACTGACTAGACTAAAAATCTACGTCATAGAAATATATAAAGTGACCGGGGGATGGCCCCAGCAACCTCCTAATTTACAAACGGTTGCATTGCGGTTTCCAAGTGTGAACCTTGAAAAAACAGAATAGAAAAGAAAAGGGGATTCAAAGGCTAGTACTGAATACAGGGAGTGTTTTGTTAGCACATGATCTCTTTTATATCAATGAAATAAACGTCACTCATGTATGAATCACGTCCTTTGTTGACGCAGCTTTGCCTCGTGATTGAACGCACGATGTTTTTGCGATGATGAACGAAAATAACCTGATGTAAATTGAGAATGTATTCACAGGGACACATGAGGATAATGCACCCATGTCGGCATCTTTTCCCTTTGGAAACATGCAGTAAATGTAAGTCAAATTCCCTGGTCAATCTAAAGATTCTTTAAATAAAAACTCGAAACGAATCACGGAGATACAAAATACAATCTTACTTCATGGACTGTATGGTTTTCATTCCAGAAGAATAGACATCAGGGAGCAGATGTAATTCCTTGAAATATTCAACGACAGCCATCATCTAAGACAATTGACAAAGTACTCATCGAGGAAATATATGCTCAATTTCGTAAATTTTGTGTTTAAAGTAGGATAGTTGACTTTCACACCACCTGTTCCAAATTTCCTTGTCGATCTTGGATAGTTGATTTTGTTTAAGAAAATAAGAGCTCACACGTTTGTACTTGCCCCCAAATGAAGATGCAACTTATTGTGTTTGATCAATAAGTAACGGATAGTTGGAAGCGAATATAGTTTAAAATACATCACTTAAAATGCCTACAGTGTATACCCCAAATGCAAAGAAATCCCTCAGTGAAACATCCTCAACGAAAAACTGTCCCTTACTAGTCTCTAATTTATGTAGCAGTTTGTAGTACATCTGATAGTCTTTAATTTATGTAGCAGTTTGCAGTACATCTGATAGTCTCTAATTTATGTAACAGTTTGTAGTTCATCTGATAGTCTTTAATTTATGTAGCAGTTTGTAGTTGATCTGATAGTCTTTAATTTATGTGACAGTTTGTAGTTCATCTGATAGTCTCTAATTTATGTAACAGTTTGTAGTACATCTGATAGTCTCTAATTTATGTGACAGTTTGTAGTTCATCTGATAGTCTCTAATTTATGTAACAGTTTGTAGTACATCTGATAGTCTTTAATTTATGTGACAGTTTGTAGTACACCTGATAGTCTCCAATTTATGTAACAGTTTGTAGTACATCTGATAGTCTCTGATATATCTACTTGTTTGTAATATATCTAATAATTTCTAATTTATCCAGTTCACGTAACCATGGCCCTACCATTAAATTGTTTCATTTTTCTGTCGTACATAACATTGTCGAGTACTTTATCTGCACTAGAGTCTTTTGAGTGGCATCTTATAAATAGTATCATAGTGATGTTGGTATGCCACTCTGTCATCTCCATGTAGCTGCCTGGCCATTATTTTGCTTTACATTAACCAATCGCATGCAAGAATTTCCTATTTTTAACACTCGGAGGTTATTTACTATAGATTAGATGAATGAAAGATGAAAGCGAATGCCAACTCGTATAATGAGAAAATAGTGCTGGTTAATACTCAAAATAATCCTAGGTAATTGGCTTCTTCATGGTATCATCTTGAACAAATTTTCCTGAGAGCTTAGTAATGATCTATACACACACCAGATACTCATTGTTACATGGATGCAGTTGGAAGAATCCAAGTTTGAGCATCGTAAACTAGTAAGGGGTTCTTAGTCATCACGAGATTGGGCTTGTTTTTTCGTGGGTATTTCCTCTCTCGGAATTGTTACCTAGTGGGGGATGGATTTTTTGAGACATCTTTCATGGAAGTTCTTACTTCAGATATAATTACTTTTGGAAATATTTTCCTGTCGGGATTTGTTCCTTGCCCAAAATTTTAAATTTATTAAAGCATTCAACATAATTTTGAGCTATTTGTAGTGTCTACTATAACTTTCCACAAGACTTTGTATGGAGACCATTATAAGTGCCAGTGTCGTACACGCCCCTGCGGCACCCACGCTGGCTACGTCACTAGGGAAGGAGGAATGAACTGCTTGTACAACTAACTGTTTTTCTTTCTACTGACTATTAGAAATAGAAACTATTAGAAAGAGAAGTTATATAGCTAATGTCAACTGATATGCGTCTGACAGTTCTTTCTATAAATTACCCGCAAATATTGGAAAGAACGGAAACAACTATGCTGAGAAAGAATCAAGAGTGGCATTGAGAGACAGATAGACCGAGTGCTAACATAAGAAAGAATTTAGGGGTTAAAGGATATACAGGAAAAATTAAGGGAGATTAAATCAGAGTACTAACTCATAGTTTTATAATCTTTAATTAAATTGATATGTTACGGGCATTTACAGAAGATTGATGAGGGAAAACCTGCGAGAAAGGCCATCGATGTTAACAATTGTTCTTGGTTGATGGCTTCAAGGGAGAAGAAAAGGAAATCGAGAGAAAACGCAAAAGAAGTTATGAACCATTTTGGAGCTGAAACATCATGTACTGACAGATCTTATGAAGGAGGAGCATGGACGGCTGACCCTGCAACATGTTAAGGACAACATTCTTACGAAAATGAAGTAGAAGAAGACGAAGAGGAAGACCAAGAAGTAGAGGAAAGCATATCCGCTTTCCCTTTTCTGTTCTTATTAGTTGCAGAAAATCAATTTTAAAATATTTCAATTAATACAACAATACATGATGGTCTGACTTTGTTCACAACTGTTCGATTGTTCTCTTATCATGACTATTCGCAAAAATATTCACAAACTCATTCACATCTCATTGACTACCTCGACTTCTTTCCACGTGGGCTACTCCGAGATCATCAAGTCTTTCGGTGGCCATAGTACTTCTCATGTATGTCTTGATAAGCATCAATACCGAAAAAGCCTTCTTTCTATTGCTGCACTTGTAACTGATTTGTTCATGCTTGTTGTCAAATGTTTGTAAAGTTCAAAGAATGCATGTATTTGTATGATTCAATTACCAAGAAAAATTCAAGTAATGATCTTGGTAAATTAGATTAAATATTTCAGTCCATTAGTCTTTTAGCTTGTCTAATCCTTTTGCAATGAATCCAGGGACAAGTGAGCACTCCCAAGTACTGCAAGTTTTTTTGTGTGAGGCGAAGATGATTCTCCAGTGGAATCTAGTTGTTGAGACGAAGACAAGGACGAACGTGGTCTCTT
>JAAAKL020017217.1:0-10695 GCA_010016065.2 Carybdea cf. marsupialis auct. non (Linnaeus, 1758) | reverse complement strand
TTTGACCAGAGATTTTTGAGATTCAAACGCCTCTAATTTAAACACTATATACACTACAGGTCTGCTACTTTGGGAAATAGACTATTCCAAGTTTGCCTTTCGATCTCTGGATCATATTGGTCAAATTGTACTATTTCTAAAATTTTTGATTTGTGACGTCATCGCTTTCCCTCCGCATACTTACATGATTGTTGACAAAAAGTGTAACGACAAGGCAAGGTCACCTTGTGAGAACTCATACTTATTGAGTCTGATTTATCAAACGTGATATGTGTGCTTATAAATTTGTATTAACTTTGATAAGAATAAATTATTAACTGAATAAGAATACAATAGGTTATGGCACCCACCTGAGAAGCAAAGTACTTTCCAACTGGGTCCCATGTTACGCCCTTCACCAAGCCACGATGCGACTTCAGCGTCGTTATAATCTCTGTAATTATAGACAAAATGGGATTCACAGAATATTAATATAACATGGTTTCGAAACCGTTGCATGAAGTATTGCGGTAACATACGTCTGCAGATAACCTCTCTGTTGTTTAAGAGTGAAGACGGCTTTTAAACTCAGACTTAAAACTGATGGGCCATCTCTAGCTGCAAGGTGTGTTGCCACTAGCACTTGCCATAGTCCGTGCCCCGTTATATACAACGCTCGTTGCTGGTGATATTCAAGACGTTTCAAAGTTTTAACTTTACACGCGCAAGTAGACTAGTTATAACTCTTTGAATACGAGGGATCGTCTTGTATCACAACCAGTAAGTGCAGCATTGAAGCATGGTTCCTGCTACACAAACAAAGTATTTAGATTATATGACTGATGTCAGTCAAGTAATCTGCTGACAAGCGTAAACAATATAAGAACAATAAAACATGATACTTGCCACATGAAATGTGGGGACTTATAAATGTTACTCTCAGATTTTAGCAAGTAAAAGAGAAAAAAAATAGCACATAAAATATGCTGTATTTGTCAAAGTAGGAAACTAAACTTCTTCAAACCTGATCAGAAACCTAAATTGGGCTTCAAATTGGGCAGAAAACTGTCCTCCGAACAAGCACCCCCTGACGAATCTCTCAATTCTCTCCATGCTCTCCGTGCATATTACCCTCTCCCCTCCGCCCCCAGACGATTGCATCTCAGAGCAATAAAGAAGGTTTCCGTTTAAAGAAAATTCAAGTATTTTTACCCATGTGCATTAAAGCTCCTATTAAGCGACTGGACATCCTTGGCCATACTACCGAGCAAGGCCAAAATGCAAAAGATAAACAACCATGAAACTTATACAATTTCCAAAATTGTGCCGTTTAACGCAACGATAACGTCACGTACACAGTAAAGCAGTAAAATAGTAAATCTCGGTGCTGTCTATTGAATGTATTAACTTATAAATGTGTGAGTCTCCAACACTGTACTAGCCAAGGATGTTTCTTCTCTTAGATGGTCGCCACCAGATCAAAGGAGATTTTTTAAGCCAGAGGATCGAATAAATAGGGCATTTTGTAGCGGAGAAAGTTAAATTTTGAAGTTAAAGAGGCCTGTTCACTTTCGTGTCTCTAAAAACAACGTGGGGGGTGGGAGCACCTAGACCGACAAAGTGAAACAACTTATTACAATTTCATTGTATTCAAAAATAAATTGCTAATACGTCTTGATGGCTGATGTCAAATCACCCCCTAAAATTGTGAAAATAAAATGTTGCCTAGCCTGTTATAATATGTGCAAGTTTCCACATTTTGAGTCAAATTGTTTTACCAACTGTAATTCATACGATCATATTTAATTAAGGCTCCTGTTTGAGGGGACAGTAGATAAGGATTTTATATCTTTGACTAACTTAAACTATTTGCAAAGTAACTAAATTAGATTCCAATTTTAACTTTCAAAGTATAACACCAGCTTTTTCTAGAGTAAAATGTACCTGTAAAAGTTTCTGTAATCCACGTCCTAACAAAATGGCGACCAACTCTCAAGATGAAACCGAGGCCAATCATTTAAAAAAGTAGCATTTTTATCAGAATTCAAAAATGATTTAATTTTTTCTTAAGTGTAAGAGAGCAAATGACACATAGATTAACTGAGTTACCTGGAAAGCGCAAACCGTTCCAAATAATGATGGTGTTATCTACACTTCCTGATGCAAGATACGTGTCATCTGGTGACCATGCTAAATCCAGTACATCTGAAAATGGAAGAGAAAGGATGAAATACAACATCGATTGAAAAGGAATTACTACAATAAACGATATTTTACATGCATCTTAGGATTGTAATTGACATCGCTCATAGCCCATAATACAATCATGCAAAGTAGAGATACATCTTCAAATTTCGATCAACGTGACGTACGAAAGGCTGCAACTGGCGCTGTAAGAAATTGTCCCATGAAGGGCATAATTTACTGTGATTCTCAAAACATATCCATCATTAAGTCATATAAGTTATTTTTGATACAAGAAGTAGTAGGCCTCCATCTGTCAGGGTTGACCATGGATAATACATCTAAGACCTGGCCGACCGCTCAGCTGAAGCTGCGTCTCCTGTGGCTGTAGGGACCAATGCGAGAGTGAGAATCTCATTTGCAGTGGTCACATCAGTGGGTGGTCTCTGGTCTGTTGGAGTTGTTGCGCTCCTTTCTGGGTGCTCACTTGTCCGCCGCTTCGTTCATCACTTTCTCTTCCCCTGACTTGAGGTGTTAATCAGGGTACTTCTCCACCTTGACAAGTCCTCTGAAACTCATTTCCCGGACTTGGTGTCAATGACGAGGGATCTCATGTCTCTCTTGTGGACATCTTTAAATTGCAGTTGTGGGCAGCCGGTGCTTCTCCTCTCAGTTACTAACTATCCATTGAGGATGCCTTTCGGGATGCAGCTATCCCCCATGCGGTGCATGTGGCCAAGCTAGAGTAGTATGCGTTGCCTGAGGAGGATGTGCATGAGTGTGGGACAAGACCTTGGTGTTGGGTACTCTGTCTTGCCACAATATGCACAGAATGCAGTGGATCCTTCTCAGGTGGAAGGTATTCAGTCTTCTCTCCTGCCTGGCACATGTAACGCTAACATGGTATGTAAAATTGGAATCAATATAGTTGAAAATACACCCTTTCAAGTGCACCGGAGACTTATTCGGTTGACGCCCTCTTAACGGGTTTTCAAATTGTGACTTGTTGTCCTGACTGGATTGTTGGAAACGGAATGGAAGCTGTCTCACTTTCAAATAACATTCTTTAACGATAGCAGGTTACGGCCTCCTTTCCCACATTCTATCCTAATGGGCAAGTCTGTGTCTCAACCCTGCTCTACCCAAGCTTTTCTCCAACATATTATTTGGGATAGAACCTCTTATGAAAATGAGCTATAATGAGTCCTAAGGTTATGAATTGGAGAATTCTTAAACGCCATCCTCTTTTAATAAAATTGATATATAAGGATTTCACATACTATAGTTGACTAAGTAGCGGGTTAGATACGTACTCGACAAGATACGTTGAAAGCTACTTGTTTCTGTAAAAGATATTATTCTGTTTGTTTCTAAATTTAAATACCTTCAAGGGGCATTTTGACCCTGGAAATACCTGCTAGCATGCAAATATTTCGTAGCCCATGCCTATAGGGCAAGCTAAGAAAGATCATCCATAAATCCAAGTACCTGTAAAATTGTGTCTAAGGTAACTGATAGGGCACTTTACAGTCTTGGCTACAGGTGGTTCATTTACTGTTATTTTAATTTCAAACTGTTAGTGTCAAGAGTCTCGCAGGTCACCCAAAGGCGGAAGAATAGGTTGCAATGTAACAAAAACTGAAACCCTTGTTCTAACAGCTCCCTAGTACTTACCACCTGAGTGTCCCATCAACGTATGAGTGCACCTCCATTGATCACTCTTCACAATAGTGTCTCCAGCACCAAAGACTGATGATGCGCTATATGAAGACCTAATAGAGTCAGAACAGATTTTCACAATTATTAGGGCATGGCTTTAGTATGCTAAGCAAACAACTTATCCGTACTTGAGTAGAAAAAACCTTGCAGAATCCCAATCAGACTTCAGTTAATAAAAAAACATAAAGGTAAGGATACTATCAATGCATTGTTAATAACCCTACAAAGATTCTACATTACCTTAACTAGACATGTTTGTGTTTGCGGCATACATGTGAACACAAGCGAGATGGGAAAATGATCCTCCTCAAGGATTAAAGTGGGGGAATGTCTTTGATACCCTGAACTGTGGTATAGCTAAACATTAAAAACACAGATTACACTTCATCAGATAGGCCTCTCTCGTTCCTGTTTCCTATATCTTCCCAGCTGGACTGCTGAGGTATTGAGATAAAGGCAATAATCTAGCCGTTAAAAACTTTACCCGTTCTGTAGGGAAACCTGTGAAAATAGTTTCAGAAATAACCAGCTTACAGGACCGTGGTCACTTTGATAACTACCAATCATTATATTTTGTGGCATAAAATGTTTCATGGTGCTGTCGCTGTCTGGAATAACAGTATGAAAGGATTTTTCATAGCAAACAACAACCAATATAATGTATCCCAAATCAAGATACCCCATCAACACTGAATTTGAAATAGCACCTCAATGTGCTTCCTTTCTTGGCAAGTGATGCTTTTTATCCCGAACATGAGGTTAAGAATAAGAAGAACAAGAAAGAGACAAGACATTGCTATTACCTCAAAGTATGCTAGGATGCAACGTGTAATACTATTTAAAATTTTAATCAAATTGTCCAAAAGCACATAGAGGGAAAGTGGGCTATAAGACTGTGACACCTACCTTCCGGTCTGCCAAATCATTACCAACTTATCATCACCTCCTGATGCAAGGAATTTTCCACTTGATGCCCAACGAACCGTATTCACACACCCTGTAGTAAATCGAAATCAAGTAAATGCTGAAACTGACAATCTGCAATACAGTAAGAATAATGTTACTTCAAGGACATTCTTTCACTTTCAGCCACCCTCCACCATTACCAGAACAGCCATGTTACTGAGAATACATTACAAAAACACTCACATGACACCATTTCACATTCACATGGCACCATTTCACATTCACATGACACCATTTTACATTCACATGGCACAATTTTACATTCACATGGCACCATTTCACATTCATATGGCACCATTTCACATTCACATGGCACCGTTTCACATTCATATGGCACCGTTTCACATTCACATGGCACCTTTCTTTTACTAATGCCTCAGATTTCAACAATTCCAACAAACATTCTCCAGCCCTTTTTATCACATCTAGCATCATATGTATAGTAAACATTAATGCTCAGCAGTACTGGTCACCTCATCAAACTCAAGTGTGTAATTAGGAAGGGAAAACAGCCTGTCTTCCAGCTCTTATTAAAGTGTGTAGTAGATAAATAATATATGGGTTCAGACTGTATTACCACCTACTTTCTGTACCATAAATTTACACCCCTAGCTTGACCTATTTCCTATCTGAGCTGAGTACTACATTATCTAGCTAGCACTGCCTCTGTTCAAAGGATTATGGCACTTCACTGTCTTTTGCCTTACAGGCTGCAAATATCTATGGAAATCTCTTTCTTTCTGCAATTGCCTTTTGATAATAATTTTACAAATGTTCCAGAACCCAATGGACAACAAGCAACATGGTCCTAAGGGATACAACTTAACATGTACTATTAACAGGTGTCTCTTTTGATACATTTAAGGATAATTATACGCATCATTTATTAAATTTATGCAAGATGAATTTCCATGACAAGTGTTAGTCAAAAAGCTTTAGTGAAAAAATACATTATATAGCATGTACTGTTTAAACATTTTTACTAAAAGCCAACTAAGTTTTCCATAGTGTCCCATTGGTGATATTCTTTTCTATTTTTGTACTATCCTTCCAAAACCAATTATGTACCTTAAAGCTTGAAGTTTGCTATGTTAGAAAATTATAACCCTATCTGCACCAATTGAAATGCTAATAGGTCTAATCCTGAGGTAGAAAGGATGAATATAAAAACATCCATTCCTTCTAAATAGCAAAACAGTGATGGTGAAAAGGGTCTAACATGTCATTGTTATTGATAGTAAGAAAATACCACATACAATAGGATGAGGGTGTTTTAATTGTGTCAGTGCTGAGACCAACTTAATACTCACAGCACTCAGAATGAAGCAATGGAACAATCTTCCAAGTTAGCTGAAGCTTACTGAAACAGCTGGGGACGCACTAAAGCACCCCTAATAAGGATTCCATTTAACTTATAAAAACAAAAGCTCAAAGATGAAAGAGGGCAGTCAAAGGAAGAAGATTAGTTATCTAGCTTCCAGTTACTGGTGTTTACATCCCAAAGGAGTCGCTCTCCACAAGTTGGGATTGGGATGTTGTTTGGCCTCTTGTACCATTTAAAGAAGGAAGTGTCATTTGTGCTGTTCATGGCAACACCATTGTAATGCTGTTATCAAAAAGAACGTGGAGCAATACAAATTCAAAGATCCTTGAATCCAGCAATCAAGAAAAGAAGCTGTGAGGTAAAACTATATATTAGAACTTGTTAAATGATTACTTTATTCTTTGATGATAATTACTTGTACATAGGAATAGTGGAACACACATTGTTAATTTTTCTATCCTGCTTTGAGTGATCCTTATGTATGTCTGATTGTTATACCAATATTGCCAGGAGGTAAACCCCATCCCCACCCCTACCCCCAGCCAGCTTGGCAACAGTTATGATCATTTGAACTGATAATTCTCTTCACAAAGCACCACTCCCCAGCTTCCCATCAATGGCTGATTATCTGTATACTAATTGCTCTACTTCATCCTTTTATCATCTTCTTTTACATTTTGAGGGGTTTGATATTTTATGATTTTCTCCATCTTTCTCTATCATCCTCTTCCCTTATTCTGAGTAGTCTCATGTCCTCTCTCACATTATCCAACCAGTTTTTCTTTGGTCTCACTCTCAGTCTACCATCTACAATATATTCTTCACCTCCTCAAAGGCATCTTTTCTCTTCACATGTCCAAATCACCTCAACTTTATCTTTCTAATAACATGTTCTAGTGGAATGAGACTGCATCTGTTTGCTGATTCTTCAATGCTAATCCTATTCGGCTAATGCACCCCAGTTATATACCTTAGCACCCTTCAATCACAGCTGACAAGTAACTGTTCCTGTCAACAAGTGACACTCCAGGTCTCTACTAAAGATAAAAACACTGGCCTGATACAGGCACCAATGATAAGCCTATGCTATCAAGTGGAATGCACTTATTACACTGAGGCATTGAAATCTTTTTCATTTTCTCCACGCTGCTAATTATCTTGTGTGACCAAGCCACAAATGTACTGCTTAGCTAGAGTTGAGCAACATTTTATTTATTCATCATGAACTATCAAATAACAAAAATCATTCTTGTTTCTTTTTTAGAATCGGTTAGGGGCATTTACAAGCATGTAAACCTTAAGTTCTAATCTGTTGTATTACATCAAAGTTCATTGCATGACAGTATTTTTACACCTATTCATCTTGGATCGAAGTCAAGAACCCAGCATGTTTTTCGCTTCGCTTTTTGTATGATATCTACACCCATGTTTGCTTTTAGGGATGGACAACATACAGCATAAGTCCAGAGTCGATGCCACTTCATGGTAGTTTGGTCTAATTTCGAAAATTATACCTTACTTACCATTGTCTGTGCAGTTCATATTTAAGCTGCAGCAAGAGGCAGTAGACCCTCTTACATCCTAAGCCCATGCTTGAGATATTTTCACACCCATCTGTTGTGTATCTACTGGAGAAATGTGTAGCATTGAGATTCCAAACACAGATGAAACTTACTATATTCAGAGTGTTTCCATTTCATACTCATCATCTTCAATTCAGGTACTGCTTATATTACAAGGATTTATTAGTAGTATTAAAGGTTAGTGGTATGATTTTTGTGTCAGCAAGATATTGCATCATTACAGAATCGTACGATAGTTTCGTTATCTTCATTACATGACATTCATCTCTCCCAGATTACAAATCTGTATCAAACAAGAAACTAGAGATTCAGTTTTTCTGGAGGTTTCACCAATCTACCTGATCTAGTAATAGTCTGGTCTGAACTGGGTGTAGCTTGCAATGGCCTATCCTCAATTCAACAGGGATTCTTTACATATAATTCTATCTTCTGATTCTGGTTGACTAACTGAAGCTGGTTGTTGTTCTGGCTGTGCATTTTGCAAAGAACAAGTTAGTAGAGAATCAGGCAAGGGTGTGATACTGGTGGTAATGTCCTCTGTTTCACTAGATGAGGTAATCATTTTTCTCATCATGAGATGCTGCTACGTTTCTGTCTGGAAGTAGGTGATCTACATGAACAAATCTCCTAGTGTTACCTGGCACGTTTACCAGATACGTCTTTAACCTCAACCACTGTTCCTGGAATCCATTGAATATTTCCTCCCCAAGTGCCTTTTACCTGCACATGCTGACCTACTACAAATGTTCTGGGTGAGAGACTGCCCTTGTCATGAATAGCTTTTGCAGCAATCTGGGCCTGTTCCACTTGGTCAGAAGTGGATGGTTTTCATAAGCTCAAGTGATTTCTGGGACTGCTCTTGAGAAAGTGTTCAACTGGTGTTCTACCAGTTGCAGAATGAGGAATATTGCGATATTGAAACAGCACAGCTGCAAGCTTGTGATGAAGAGGCAATTCCTGTGCCAACTTAAGGAACATCGACTTAAATGTCTGGACATGTTTCTCAGCAAGGCCATTGCTGGAAGGATGTAAAGGCGGACATAAGATTTTCACTTAAAAGCTGTCGACAGAGCTCATATCTAGAAAATTGCATCCGTACAGCATTGATGGTGACCTGTGAAGTAGTACTAAACATAGGTATGACCTCCAACCATTTGGAGAAACTATCAAACAGTAACAGAAACTGTTGACATTTAATCTCCACGAAATCTATGTGAACCCTCTGACAAGATTCAGTAGCCCATGTCCAAAACAACAGGGGCAGATTTTGGCAATTTTTGATTATCAATACACACTGTGCATTGGTGTACTAATTCCTCTATAGACTGATCCATCCCTGGCCACCATATATATGAACGAGCCAAACTCTTCATACACATCATTCCTGGATGACAAATATAAAGTTCGTCGAAAATCTGAGATCTCAATGCTGGGGGTAATATGACATGTTGCCCCCACAAAATACAACCACATTCAGTTGACAGTTCATGCCTTTTAGCACAAAAAGATTGTAACTGGGAATTATTATTGTAACTTGGCCAACCTGACTGAGTCAGCTTGTAAATTTTAGACAACAATGGATCACACCTTGTATACTGTCTAATCTTAGTTGGGGTCAGAGGCAATGTATCAGAAACAAAATCAACAAAATGTTCCTCAGGATCAGAAGGTCCCACATCTTGTAAGGGTAAGCAACTTGACATGTCTGCATTTGCATTGTCTGTCAATGTCCTGTATACAATATCTAAGTCATATGTGGAAAGTTATAATGCCCAATGTTGGATACATGGAGCTGCAACAGCTGGAATGTTAGACCTAGGCCCCAAAATGCTGGTCAATGGGGCATGATCGGTCACTAGAGTAAAATGACAACCATAAAGGAATAAACTCAATTTTTTTATTCCAAAGATTATAGAAAGGGCTTCTTTCTCAATTTGCGCATAGTTTTTTTCTGCAGTATTTAATGTGCGTGAGGCAAAAGCGATAGGTTTCTCAGTGCCATCTGGCATTTTGTGACCAAGAACTGCTCCCAAACCATAGGGACTAGCATCAACACTCAGAACTAGAGGTTTCTTTGGGTCAAAATGCATCAAGACCTTGTCACCTAACAATAAACTTTGGGCATACAAAAACGCGCGATCACACTCTTGTGTCCATTGCCATGGTTTGTCCTGGTGTAATAATTCATACAAAGCATGCAGAGTTGAAGCCAAGTCTGGGAGAAATTTCCCATAAAAGTTCAACATCCCTAAAAAAGACTTAAGCTCAGAAACATTTGTCGGGCGTGGAGCTCTCTGTATTGCTTCCACCTTGCCTTGAACAGGGCGAATTACTTCCTTACACAGAACATGTCCCAAATATATCAATTCCGATTTTAAAAGTTTGGACTTACCACCATTCAGTTTAACATTGTATTTAGCAAGCCTGTCAAATAAGGCAGACAATACTGCAACATGATCTTCAACTGTGTTGGTGGCAATCAAGATATCATCAACATAACAAAATACATTTTCTAACCCCACTAAAATCTTGTCCATCGTACATTGGAAAATAGAAGGGGCAGTTTTGATACCAAAACAAAGCCTTTTCGATGCTAATAGGCCCTTGTGTGTGTTGAGTGTTAACATATGAGCTGACTGCTCATCCAACAAAAGCTGGTTAAAAGCACCTGCTAAGTCTAATGATGAAAATACCTTGGGCTGATTGCCAGTATGACTTAATTTAGCCAGCATGTCTTGGATATTTGGTAACTTGTACCCATCGTCTTCAAGAACGGAATTAAGTCGTTTATAGTCCCCACAAACTCTAATGCGACCGTCACCTTTCTTAACATGCACAGTAGGTGAGGCCCAATCACTAAACGAGACAGAGTGCAAAATACCACGTTTTACCAACAACTCGTATTCAGATTCAACCTTGGCAAGCATTGCATATGGAACT
>JAAAKL020017216.1:0-10696 GCA_010016065.2 Carybdea cf. marsupialis auct. non (Linnaeus, 1758) | reverse complement strand
GAGTTCCTTCATAGACAAGGTTCGAAAATGAGACCACATCATAATTCATTTTCATGAACAATTATTTACCAGAGGGCCAGTATCACAAGTCACTACTTTCGTGCCGTCACTAAAGCGGGAAACATGGACTCTATAAAGGCAATACCAGAGTATTTAAGACAAACGCGTTACTTGTAAGGGCACCGCTGTTACTGATCTTTGGGTACTAGCCTGAAATGTATTATTGAATACGGTAAAACGCGGTAATTTTATTACTGGTCTTCGACGTAGTGGAAATTTAAATACTAAAGTGCGGCAAAACGCTACAACAGAAATTGTCTTGCCTCATAACCGAAACTAAGAGATAGTATTGCAAGTGATTAAGACGGTGAATTTACTACGCGACGGACGAAAATCCCTTCCTGCGTCATCGCATACCCAGGCAAGGATTATTGCATGTGCTGAAAATGCCGACAGCGGGATATTGATTACCGACAGTTGTAATGCCTGCCACATAGCAGGAAGAGCTTTGAAATCGGATCACGTTGTATTTTTGTAATATGTTCTACACATCCAACTCAAATACAACAGAGCCATATGCAGATAAATAGGATCACACTGCAGTGTTGAAATAAGACACCCGGAGCACTTACAGATGTGCCGATGGTGTTTAGGGTATTCCATAGGTTACCCACCAATAATGGAGGTACTGTATCTGTCGGACTACGACAGTTCCAACGCAAACTTTCAAGTCGTTATTCCCGTCTGTGAGGTCATGTATGTTTTGGTGCAAAGATAATAACTATAACACGGAAAGTGGAACTGTATCAGTAGTGTACTGAAAGCATGATATATAAAGGCTGCAAGAGGACGGTGGACGTTGTGGGGTTTTTGCATCGTCTTATTAAATGGCATATTTTGGCTTCAAATAAAGGTTAATAAAGATTAAGGAAGCTACAACTTCAGGTTCTAAAGATGCGTTTGATTTAATTTGATAAGAGTAGGCGTAGGCCTACTATAGTAATCAAGAAAAATAAGGACACATGAGCACACTTGAAACCTTTTCTACTTCACTGGGTAGCGAGTTTTTGTTTTTTTTACGAGGAAGCGTTTATATTAGTAAAAGTTAGCTGCTAGTCATTTATCTTACAAAGATGCCCTGTTACGAAAAGTGTAATTGCCGTTGATGTTGACAGTACCTAAACGTATCTTTTTTCATTTCGCTTGTAGGCTATTCGAGAAGAAATAGAGGACAGATATTGTGATGCAGGCTTCTTTTCTTGGAATGGTAGACGATCGACAGATGTTGCAAATTTGCTGAAACAGTTTCTTCGGTAAGTTATTTACGTTATGTTATATGGGGCAGAAGTACGCATTCTTTCGATACAAATATGCAACCCTTGGCATTTCAGAACCGGAATCTCATAAACACGTTTGCAATTTCAAAATGAAAATTTCAAGTACAGGGTGGCTCAGTACGGATTCGAAAATGTGCACGAGGCTAAGTATGCCAGAGACTTATATCATCGCCAGCATTCCATTTTTTTATTCTGCATATGCCGTAAGACTGTAGTCGTTTTAAAGATGAATTAATTTCATAAACCTTTGTAATCCTGAATTCAATGACCAGACCAGAGTTTAAACCAGCCACCACTGGGTCTTGAGTCCGGGTCTCTGACTACTGCGCCACGGTGGATCATTTAGTGTTGTATTGTACGATTAATATATGTTATGATCGTGTATATATATATATACACACATATATATATATGTTGTAGAATGTCCTCCATACCTGCATGAATGTGTGATTTAAAAATTACTTGAAATAGCATTTTCCCGTGCTCTGAGCGACGGGATGGGAGCCTCGTTTTCACTCATAGCAAAATCATATCATCGGATGTACAGGTGCATTAACTTAACATAGGCGTTGTCATTAATTTAGAATCAGTTGGTGACTTTCTTTTTCCTTTAGGGAGCTACCAACACCCCTAGTCACAAGGGAATACCAAAACACATTTGCATCAATTGCAGGTTAGTAAGTATTTTTCTCATAGTGTTTTCACCTGCTGTCTATCTTCACAATCAGCGCACGACAGTGGGTTCCACTTTTCTGTGTTGGACGGCAACTCTTTCTCAGTAGCCTTAGATCCTGTATTATCCGTATTATACAGGTGTATGCGTGACAAATGTAGAGAAAGAAATAACTAGGATCTGAGGGACCTGTGACTATATATTTTGCACCTTCTTAGACAAAAGTACCCCAAACTCTGAAGGTCACTTGTAATCCCCGTTCGCATCCACTTTACTTTTTTTAGAGGCTGGAAAACGATTTCGGCTATTAGTATCTCGGGGCCATGGACATTAAGATGAAGGAGGGCATTTAATGTTTCGTACAAAATTTGCATTAAGTTGTATGTATTTATCAAAGTGAATGTTTTTATAAGGAAACCAATGAATTTATAGATCATTAAAATCACGTTTGATGTCCATCTGCCAATTAGTATACTTTACTAGTTGAAATGGTACTAAAAGCATACGTGTTTGAAGTATGGGACATTGCACAGCTGCCGTTATGTATATTGCATATGAAGTGCTGCCAGAGGGAAAGACAATATCGGCTTCATTATGGCCGTTTGTCCGACACGAGTGTAAGAGAAAGCATCTGTAACGCTTGATGCCTCTCGTGTTATCTAATTAGTTTTTTCTACTCGTGTGTTAGGACTAGTAAGTTAGTACTAGGGTTTGTTCAAACTTTCTGTGGCGTATTTAAAGAACGATTTAAATTGGAATTTAAAAATAGATTTGAGACAATTTTCTTTGTTGGGTTGGGTTGTGACCCAAGAACGATGTAAGATATTCCAAAGTAACACTTGACATATTTTACATGGCGCACATAGTAGGTTTCCAGTTTCAGTGGTGAAATATCTTCATGACAAATATTTCATTTTCTCCAAAAATGGGATATCATTAAAATGTTGTGTGTGTTATTTAAGATGATATTCAAACAATATATGCGGAAATGTTGCTTCTTATTTCACTGGAAATTTTATTTCAGAATTACCGGAACGCAGAATTCAGCTACAAGGCTTAAATCTACTGATGTTGCTACTACCTTCAGTACACAGGGATACTCTCAAGGTAAGTTATGGACATTTCACTAGCGGATTATATGTACAGAAATGTGATGATAAGCGGATTATTTAGTTGGTAGTTTAATTCGTAGTTTGCTAGTTAATTAAATTATTTAGTGAGTTTAGTAAGTTAGGTAGCGTAGTTGTAACGGTCGATAGTTTAATTATAACATCAGCTAGTTTAGATGATTATTCAGTTATTGATTTCTCGATAAGTTTGGTTTGTTGGTTAGGTAGTTTTTGTTAGAAATTTAGTTCGTTTAGCTATAAAGTGAATTAGTTTGGTTAATTAGTATTAACTAGTTCGTTATGTTTAGTTATTTAGTTAGTTAGTAAGTTAGTTAGTTTGTCGATAAGTTGGCCAGTTATTTTAGTTATTAAATTAGTTGGTAGTTACAGGGTAAGTTAATCAGTTATCGAGTTTACTTATGAACTTAGTCGTTTTAGTTAAAAGTATGCTAGTTGAGTTAATTAACTAATGGGAACTTTGCTACCTACGTTAGTTAGATGGTTAGTTAGGTTAGTTAGATTGTCTGTTAGTTTGTTAAGTGGTCAGTTATTTTAGTTGTTAGGTTTGCTAGTTCAGTTAAAATGAGAATTAGTTTAGTTATTTAGTTACTTAGTTGTACGTTGTTAGTTGTTTAGCTACGTAGATAGCTAGCTAGTTGTTTGTTTAGTTTAGTTACAAGCTTAGTTGATTTAGTAAGAAGATTAGTTTGATGAGGTTATAAGATGAATTTAGTAAGTTAGGTAAGTGATATTTAGTTTAGTAAGTTTGCTAATCAAGTTAATTGTTTTTATTTGTAATGGTTTGTTAGTTTAGTTAATTAGTGAATTAGTTACTTTAGTTCGTTCTTTGGTTAGTTAGTTTATTGAACAGGTTTCTCAATTTTGTTAATTTATTTGTTACTGTTGTATTTGTAAGTTAGTTGAATATTAAATTTAGGTATGCAGTTAGTGATTAGTTAGTTAAGATGAATAGGGAGTACGTCACTTTGTTATGGTGGCTATTAGGTTATTAAGTCATCAGCTGTTGGTATAATTACGTATTATTATTCCACGTAACGCTTAATTATGATAAGTTAGTTACTGAATAATTAATCATACTTCATTATACAAGCATAATTATTCATACTTACTTTTTTTTTTTTAAATTAATTTTTTTTTAAATTAATTTTTATATTATGTATAAATATTAATACAATGAAGTCATCACTTAGTGCTTAGTTTGTTATAATCTGATAGTAATTTGTATCTTTACGAGAGCATCTTTTGTTTTCTGATAACCCCCCTAACGCCCCTTGTAAATCCAGAAATTGTGAGTTTCATATAATAGATGTTGTAGTGGCTACATACAGCAGCCACTAGACGATTCTTGGTCTACCACTTCCTTCATTATTCTATGAGGTTGATATTTTCTCCGCTACCCTTGATTTTCAGCTGCTACTGGAGTTTCTTAATAAAGTGATATCACACGAGAACGAAAATAAAATGGGCATCAACAATGTAGCAATGATCATAGCACCGAATTTATTTTTCAATAGCAGCACCAAAGCTGACATGGAAAGTATAACGAAGGCAGAAATATTTACTGACATCATGAGAATGCTAATCAAATATCATAATATCCTGTGGACGGTGAGTAGTCCCCTAGTTATCGTTTTAAACATTGATTTTATGTACTATACAGAGTCTGTTATGATCAGAGACCAAAGTAGATTGGCGTAAGGATGCTTTCTTTGCTGACATCGTTCCTTTGGTTCATGGCTGATAGAACCTGGAAACCTTTCGTTCTTCGAGATGTTAAACTCATTGGATAACCATTGGTTAGAACATATGATTGATGAAAGAAATTGCAAGAGTTGTAAACTGCAAGAGTGAAAGAAAAGACTAAAGAAATGTCAACTACTTAGTTCTTCGATTATTAGTTTGATGCTTTGTTCACATGTTATACGTGTTACAGTAGTAAACGTTTTGCGATGTGGAGTTTACAAACTGGAATGATAAGAAAGGTAACAGTGCTAATAAATGATTGATAATGCAAGTAAATGATTTTGAGATTCAGCGAATTTTTTTTTTAAAACCTTGCACGTGCGTATTTGTAAAACATTCTCTTCCACCTTTCCGCAATCTGATTCGTTACTCCGCTTTGTTTTCAAAGATACGAGACCGGACCAAATTCGATGAAAGACCATTTCCGGGAGAGTCTGGCACCTCGCTGACACTCTATATTATAAAATGGCTTATCTAAGGCAAATCTATGGCATAGAGGAAGATATCGATGTAGTATCAGTATTTTGGCAACAATGGCGTATCATCTCTTGACGATGTTGGGTTCTATTTAATACAACTTTGACCCATTGTCCGAACACCAGCGTCTTTGTGCATATCAGGAAACTGTTACGTCTGACGTTGAATATATGCTTTTTTGTAGGTTCCTGGCTTCATGGTGACACAAATTAGATACCTGTACGAGGCTGGAACAAAGAGCCGTGACCCGAAAGCTGTAAGTGCATGTTAAAGATTGATTTTGCTCTTTGCGTTCCTATTAATAACATGGTTCCAGGCAACAGATTGTTTATCAGTTCGAGGGAGTCTTTTCTATTTTGTTTTATTTTGACGTCAAGTTTTCGTTTTGTGTAAATCTTTCACTGCAGAAAGAAGTGGAATGTGGTCACGCCATTGTTGGCGTGAACGCCTGCTGCATTTCTTGTTATCAGTCTATTTTTGGCTCGTAAATTGTTTCCGTCGTTGCTTACGAGTTTATTACAATAAGTAACAATAAGCTAGTTAGAATACGCATAAGTTTCTTTTACCGAAATGCACAAGTGTTACTCCAGGGAATCAAAACTAGATGATAGGGTATCAGAAGTACTACAAAGTGTCACATCCAATTGTATTCTAAGGCTCTATTCTATTCAGTATTTGTTAGGTCTTTGTTTGCTTCATTACCTTGACTTCAAACCGATGCTAAACGAACAGGCCGATGGCAATTAAGCCACCCATAGTTACTGATTCGGAGGGATATCATGTAAAACACCCCTGCTGTTATTAGATGAGCTAAAAAGAATTTGAGAAATCGATTACTTGCGTTAGAAAACCTGTAGATATTTCAGGTTCGAAATCTCAATACCTAATTTAGAAGGAGGGACGAAATAAGCTGATGTGTCTTTTTTTCCCCGGCCGAACAGCGTGTAATTCTGAGCAACGGCAATCTTGATTATAGATTCCATCTACAGTTGGTAAGTTTAAAGTGTTTTTTTCTCGTTTACGCATTCTTACCTATTGACGAGCCCTGTGTAATGACTTTATTTCTCAAACTTTTACTCAGGTACGCAAAGTTATTGCAAAGAGAATGCGTGATACAACTGGCACCACACCAAATACTAGAGGCAAGTCTTTTAGTACTGGTGATGAGATAGACGGTCCCGAGGTAAGAGCGTTTGTTTGAGTCTTGAGATCTTTTCCAATGCCATCTCTGATCATTAAACTTGAATCGTTAGTTTAGAGCAACTCTAGGGGAAGTTTATGTCTCCGAAAGAGTGATCTGAGCTAGCTGAAAACTCTTTCTTCTAGGATTTTCTCAACCTGTTTCTAACTACATACCCTGCGAATGATGAACTGACCGTTATGTACCCGACATAAGGTGTTTTTCTAAGCAAATGGGTGTTGTTAAAGCCCTTACGACGCCAGAAGACACCTTACAAAGGGAGCACAAATTTATACGAACTTATCAGAATTTCTTCCCAGCTGCCCCTACTCTTCAGGCCGTATTCATTAATCTTAATGTTAAATGACGTTGCAGTGTATGCCAAGCAACTAACGATTTCATTCGTCGGGTACCCCCGTAGAATCCTACGTGCGCATGTCTTAGTGTAGATGAAGATTTAGAATCTCTGTAAGGGAAAAATTAGTTTCGGTGAGATCTGATGGAAAATGCCTGTACTCAGATGAAGCCAAAACGAAGAAGATTTTAGATAATTTACGTAACTCAGATTCCAAATGTGCGCCGCCCCCTCTCGTCATATGTTACTGCTTGTAACAAAACAGTACTTGCCCCCACATATGGCCGTATGAATATTCAAAGTTCAAAAAGCACAGGCGTGTACTAAGACTTAGCACATCGTTTGCCGAATGGTGTGCTGATTCGGTAAAGAAAGTATGCAACCGCTGCTGTAGTTATTGAACGCTTCTCGCAATTTTACAAAGTGTGACGTAACTGTCTTCCCACGCGACTAGACAAGGATTACAATTGTCATTGATTTCTTTATTTTTTTCTTATTATTGTACTACTTAAGTTTTACTGGTTCCTCAAGGCTAATAGTAGGGAAAAGGAAACATTGTCAACCTGCCCAATTTGTCAAAAAATTCTTCTTAACAAAGTATTATAGTGTAGTGCTGGTGCCAGTAAAGCCTAGTAAATCAGAATTTAACTAGGAACCTTAATCCCTACCTATTCACGAAAGAGGTATTTTACTTCCAAGTATATCATTTTATTAAATATTTATTAGTATTATGTTTAAAGTCCATTAATTAGCAAACAGTTATCTCACCTTACAAGTTTATTTTATTCGTTAAGTGCAGGGTGATAGCAAACGTCCTATATATTTCGAGGGTATAGTGAACCACGCTTCATGAAGCGTGGAGGCAAAGAATTTATGGCTGACATGGGATACGTCGTATCATAAATTAACGATTGGGTCATAAAACATAAACTTTATGGCACATTAGGGAGTCCGGTCTTTATTAGGGACTGATGGGGAGGCGGTTTTCATAGGAAGATATTTGCTGTTTTTCATTTTCTGCAGACGTATTACTTTAACTGTCGTAACTTTTCCTAAAGCATACTTGTTGACGTACTCCTCTTGTGTTCCATTTTTAACTCACACCTAAACAATTAAGCAATGGAAAATTTTATGCGTTAATACGTCGCATCTTTTAGTATTGCTTTGTATATCGTACTGGCTTTATAGATTGAAGAAGGTTGCATAGTGCGGATTAAAGCACCAATGATGGAAAAGACCTGCATGGCGATGCATGTGTACGAAAATACGACAGTTGCGGATTTAATTGCCAAGTTTCGTTGGCGCAGAAATAGTGAACGACGCAATTCAGAAGACGATTATCTCGGTCCAGGCCACAAATCGAGTATAAGCAAGAGTGATTCGAGTCTTGACAGAGAAAGTAGGAAAGAGTATCATTTATATGAAGTAGGCGGGAACATTGGTAAGTTGAGAGTATTTGATTAGCTATAGTTGTACAAGTTTATTTCCCTTGCGGTATAGTTAATCTGGAAGAATAAAAGATTTATTGTAGTCTATGGACTTAGTATTATCAGAAATGGAATAGTTCTTCTATACTTTGTTTCAAATCTGTATGCAACAAAGGATATTGAAAAGTGAAATTGGTAATTCCACAGTTATATATTTTTTGTTAGTTTTACTTACGTATCTCTGATATCAAAGTACTATTCATGACGATAGAGTTCTAACAAGCATATATGTCAGCCTTTTGGTTTGCTATGGAAACGTTTGTCATTGATAGCGATGTTTTTTATCAACTTGAAAAATCTCAATCGATTGTTTTTAGTATCTAATAGTGCATCTTATGTGGACCCACAAAGAGATTATGTTAATCGCCCTTAATCTCAGAGATAGTTTTAGCATGCCTTAAAAAATATCAAATAATGAGCTTTTGATCATAAAATATTGCTGGTGGCTACTTAGAAATCGCCTATGATTAGTTTGAGAATATTGTTTATTCTGATTTTGAGCTGAGACGAGAGATCACTGATTAGCTGTCCAATCACAAAAGAGATGCTGAACCTCTATGCTAAGGGTATAAAGGTCTCAATATTTGCAAGTCTGTCTTTACTCTTCCCATATGATGGTAATAGCAATGTATGTACAAGTCAACGTATTTGACAACTTTTCTCGCCAACGTTTGAAAGAGGAGTGAGCACTGGGAGGGACTTAGGCGCCATCAAGTATGGTAGCCCATAGCAGTAACTAAGACTAGGTTTTAAAGCTATACGAGGTAACAGCATTCTTGGTCGCATCGAGGTAGGGTTTTCCTGCTACCATAGCGGCAGTTTGTTGATTTGTAATGCGTAGCGTAGTATAAAATACCTGCTTTACTTTAGTCAGAGACTATCTGTCGTATAATGTTTTGATTATTGAGTTAGATCTATGTTATGAAACCTTTTATCGCAAAAACGTCTCAGATAATATCTGTTTACTCGATCATTTTATATGAAGGTCTCGTAATGATCAAAAAGTCCTTAGATTTTTGGTCAGTCTCTAACATCAACCAACAAAACAAGTCACGTAAGACCAATTTTAAATAACGTCCTTAAATGTTTATTGCGAGTAGTGAGCTTTTTTAAGTAGCGAACTATATAATTTGCTCCATTTATTGTATTGATAGGACATTATAGCTATTAAAAATTTGGCCGAAGTAAGTTTGTACAAGTTCAGATTTTATGGAGAGGATGTGTTTATATAATAGTTTAGGTACTATAAAAAGCCTGATACGCGATTTCTGACTATTCAAAAGGCTGTAAGAGTAAAGTAACTTACTTCCTTAGTCTCGTAAGATGTCGTAAATCACCTGCAGGAATTCTAGTTATTATAAAGCTCACAAATTTGAGGCCAGCTTACGATGATTGTTAATCTCCGTCCGTGGTGTTGAACTAGTCGGAAGACTGTGTCTACACTTTACTGCCACTCCTTACGTATCCGGTATCGTCTATACTTCTATTAAAGTGATCTTTGACGCGTAAGTATCACTCTAATCCGTTTCTTTCCCCCCTCAGGTGAAAGACGTCTTGATCCATTGACATCTATGCTTGCACTGATCAGGGTCAATCCAAACGCTGAATGGATTTTGAGATGTTATTAGATATATAGCAATAATTGTACAGATATATAATATATGAAATTGTATATTAGCACAGCGATTTTAGTTTTTGTCACCGATTTTTAAGATCAAACGGCATTATCTATGACTTGAATGATTAATATAGAGTAAGAATTTGTTTAGTTGAGGAAAATATAGGGAGGGCAATATTTTTGTCAACAGGGGCGCTTAGCGCAGCAGTAATACTCATTGTGCCAAATAAAAGCCCCTTTTCCTTTAATCGGGGAGGAGGGAGGTTCGTAGATATTCGTTAATGAATGAAACTACAAAAATTTTTAAGCGGCACAAAACTTTTCTATGTTTTCCTGTTAGGACTTGCGGATTTAATAAAATTACAGAAAGTGGAAAATTTCTAGATAATTACCGCATGTTCGTTGGCACATTTATTTGGCACTTTTGAGTGAATGCCTTTCTAAGGTTTGCATGTAGTACTAGTAAAAACAAAACTATTCATGCGTTACAGCTTATCAAGGAGGCCAGGGTGTCCTCCGAAAAGTCGCACCCTATGTCTCAATTTTGCATGGCCTGATTATCATTAGAATCCACAGAATATACTGTCAGGAATACGTAGGGTGAAGAATGACAGTTAGTTTCATTAGTATTTTCAATTGACTTCGTGTCTGAACAGTATTTTGCAAAATAAATATGAAATAGTTTTGAGTATTTGC